>JARFIW010000566.1:232500-492500 GCA_036346225.1 Platerodrilus igneus
TATATATTATATATTATATATATTATTATATATTATATATATTATATATTATATATATATATATATTATATATATTATATATATATTATTATATATTATTATATATATATATTATATATATTATATATATTATATATATTATTATATATTAATATATATTGTATATATTATATATATTATATATATTGTATATATTATTATATATTATTATATATTAATATATTATTTATATTATTATATATTAAATATATTGTATATATTATTATATATTATATATAATATTATATATATATATATTATATAAAATATTATTATATATTATTATATATTATTATATATTATTATATATTATTATATATGTATATATATTATATATATTATTATATATTAATATATTATTATATATTATTATATATTAATATATATTATATATATTATATATTATATATATTAATATATTATATATTATATATTATATATATTAATATATTATATATATTATATATATTAATATATTAATATATATTAATATATATTATTATATATTAATATATTATATATATTATTATATATTATGTGTGTATATTATTATATATTATTATATATTATTATATATTATTATATATTATTATATATTAATATTATGTATTTTTTTTATATTATATATATTAAATATATTAATATATTATATAATATGTTGTATATATTATTATATATTATATATATTATTATATATTAATATTATATTATTATATATTATATATTGTATATTGATATATTATTATATATTATTATATATTATTATATTTTATTATATATTATAAATATAATATATTATTATATATTAATATATATTTTATATATATATATATCTAGTGATAATGTTTTAATTGTTTTAACAGTATCTTGTAAAAAAATATGATAGGATAAAAAAATGCATTTATTTAACAGAAAATAAGTAATTCATACATTATAAATCAAGCATTTAACACCTATTATAGAATAATTAACAAATCAATGCAAGTGAACATATCTTTCAACAATAGAACGTATTAAACAAATAATCGTACATAGTAATTCTATTGAGAATGTTTAACAGTTTATAAAATAGAATACCTGAGATAAGACAAAAAACTAATAAATCCACATATACGCTTGTGATAAACGACAATATCTTTGATACATTTCAAATAAATAAATATTGAAAATAGTACTAGAGTTACATCATTGTAGAATTACCTAAAAACCCAACCAACTCTCACGCGTAGATTGCTTTAACCCTTTCATCCATGCTTCAAGTTATTGTTTAATTGTATACTAACAAATATTCTATTTTATGTAACAACAACAATTACGTTGTAATTAAATTTCAGGAAACGTATACCCAAATAATATTTTACAGACTACCGATTACTGTTTTACTTACTTTAATGCCGTTAATGCTATAAATTGTGGTCGGTCTATATCTTATATACTCAGGTATGTACGCAACTTCCATATGACATTAATATAACGTCGAAACTCCACTAAGAAACTTGACTTTGACAATTGAATCTGACTTATGCGCTACGTCGGTTTTAATGAGATCAGAAAACGTTGATTGGTGGTCGTCAACCAACTAACTAGGTTGAACGCGAATTTAACCAATCAAAAAACATCCTGTTGACGTTGGGTGACTGACCATTTTGGACGACGTTGGATCAATGTCGGTAGTAGTATAATCTTAATTACCAAATTGTTAACGCACAAATCAATTAAACCTTGGTTATGTGTTTTATACATATAAAAACGGATTTAAGACTGTTGTGTAGCAGTCAGTTGGCTTCCGATCCTGCACCTCAATAAATATATCTGCGATTTATATGTAATATAACTCATTAAAATAAGCACAGTACAGTGCTCGTAAGGTTATTTAACTAGTGCCGAGCTAGCGATAAGGTCTTTTCGTTCTTCTTTATTGTGTTTTTATATTCTTCCTTCTTAACACAATTCCTCTGTTTGTCTGCCTAATGTAAGATTTGTTGCAGTCTGAGCATGGTATTTCGTACACTCCTTGCTCTTCTAACGGGATCTCATCTTTGGTATTCCTTAGGAATAAGTGTTTAATGTGGTAGCTATTTTGTATATTTATGATTGATTCAAAGGAGATGTTGTCATGTTTTTTAAAACAAATGTAGACGGCCAGTGTATAAGAAAATGTGGATTTTGCATTATTAGAAGAAATTTCTATTAAAAATGATATTATTCTGTACTGGTATGGGTTGTGAAAGCTTTGTAATATTTTATTTATGTAAAAGATTAAATATTAAGATTTATACTACTATTATAATCGTCTTGGAGAAATATTAGATAATTTGAAGGCGTTCATTTTTTTAACATATCTCGCCCAGTCTTATCGGTAGTGCCCTTCGTTTACATTTTAATAGTTGTTTGGGCACAATTTTTATTTAAATAATATGCATATTCAATTCATAAATACAAGCAACAAAAAGTAAACTGACTTGTTAGAATACGTACATAATTATTTACTATTATTGTTACGTCATCATCGAACATTCATTGGAATTTGTGACAATAAATACTTTGTGCGTGCATCCTACAGTTTGAGTGAAACATTTTATATACCGGCAGTGATGCGTGAACAGTCGTACTCGAGCCTTTACAAAAAGTCGCCATCGAACCCTTGCAGAAGCCGGTTGTGAGCTTTGAAAGCGACACCGACACCGGTCGAGCGTGTTACTGGTTCCGTCAGCTTTTGTGTGAAGTTCATTGCCACAGCGGCACAGGACTTAAGGTATTTATACCCTTCCTTTATTAAGTAGTTTGTGTAGTTTTAGTTATTACATAACCGCTCCACCATTATCGTTATTGCTACAAAAGCAATTGGTCCTTCATTATAATTTGCATATTTATATTCACATTTATATCAACCTCCTTAATCCCCCATCAATCATTGGTCCTAAGTCGATCCGAATTCACCGTCCTATGTATACGCATGTCCTAAATTAAATATTATTTTGCATTCCAGCGAGCTTTTTAATTAATTAAATATTTTAGCTTTAAATTTGTGTTCAAGCTCCATTTTGGTTAAAATATGTACAATATTAGCTACGTTAAATTAAATAAGCGATTTCGTCGTTTAGTTAAAACAAATACTTTAACATCAAATGTGTAGTTTTCAGTTTAAATTCATTTTGCGGCATAAACCTGAAAACTATAAATCGCTTTATACTTCTTAAACAAAAAAGGAAATTTACTCTGTATTTAAAAGCTATTGCACGTTTTAGTATCAATACAAACCTTTCAGTCGGTTTACGGTAAAATATTGAACATCTGCAAAGGGTAATAATGTAAAAACTGCATTCTTCTTGCAAACACGTTAAGCTGCATCTTTCGGCAATACGTTAAACCACGTTTCTGTGAGCTTTGGTAAAGGCCGACCGTAACTCGGGTTGTTGGTACATCTTATCTAAACACTTTGTTTGAAGAACCGTTAGTCATAAAACGTGATTTATTGGTTTATACGCTGTCTTACCTTTTCGTGCTTTGAACAAACTCATAATATTTTAATATTTCTCAGTGCACATTTAGCTTTACCGTTTTACAAGTTTATTGTAGATCTTTCAAATAACTGTCAGCTCCAAAGAAGGCACATGTGGTAGAACTAGAATTACTGAAAACACGTATTATAGAAATGTTTGAGCTTTGTAATACTATACAAAGTGACCCAACTTTAAAGGCATTGTTCCTTATTCAAACAAGGGAATACATGACCTTTATACAAATTTCAATACAATTTTAGTTGCTGTCTTGGCGTCCTGTGACGAGAATCATTAAATTACAACGCCTTACGGAAGGAAGTAGATTCCGCTTATTATTGCATACTGCTGCATTTCGAAACGTTGCAAGAAACGGGCACAAATCACGGAAAATGCTCCAAGCAGCTCGGGATCAAAATTGGTACCGTTAAAGCTCACCCTTTAATAATGAGGTAACGGAGTTCGTCTTTTATCGATTTATTTGACAGTCTGGTCTATAATAACGTCGCTGTCCAATATCGAAAAATTAAATTACCTTATCAATTCTTGTACCGGGAGTCTTTAAAATCGTTAAATCTGTACCCATTTCGGGGATAACTTTATTATCTCATATAACGCCTTGCGTGATTTAGCAACCCGCGTTTATTGGCAACTTTGCATTGGAAAGCAATGAAAGACTTTCCACCTTTAAAATCAGAAGACCCTAAGAAACTTAGGGCACTTATTGATTGTTTTCAGAGAACCTTGCTGTTCTAACTAACTTAAAGTTTCCACTGAACATTGGAACTTTATTCTGGTCGATTTGCTTTTAGAAAACTCGATCCGTTCACTGAAAACGCTTCGAACTCAATCGGATCCGAAGCAAATACCCAATTTCGGATTTGAGATATTTTTAACTCAACAATGTGCAGCGTTGGAAACCTTTTCTTCAACCGCACCTGTTTCTTATTCGACGACTGTCCATACATCTCACACATCAGTGCCTAAGAAATCCTCAGCGTTTCAATTTAAACCAAGGTTTCTTCTAACGTAGTTTCACTGGACACACCAAGTAGCTCCAGTGACTCAAAGAATTCATTTTCGCACCATTGTCCTTCTTGCAAGGGCAATCACTTAATTATAGATGTCAATCGTTTCTAAAGAAAACTCCGACGGAACGTTTCGACATTGTCAAACGCTTACGCCTTTGTTTAAATTGCTTACACGACAGACCATGCGTCCATGCAATGCAAATCTTATAATTCCTGTCGAACTTGCGCCAAGCCGCATCATACCTTGCTACATTTTGAATCGCAACCTGCTTCTAGCCGTTCAGCTGAACCAATCGCTACACACATGCATAAAAATGCCAATAGGACGCAGTCAGCCTCTCCTATTCCGGCAAATGTTTTGTCTTCACAGACGAATCCAAATCTTGGGGTTACTGTCTTACTCTCCACTGCTGTTGTGGAAGTTCAAGACCGGTCTGGTAGATACAAACCGATCAGGGTACTCTTAGACCCTGGCTCCCAAGCTAGCTTTATTCGTGACGATTGCGTGAGCAAACTTTGGCTTCCACGCATACGTTCTCAAGTTCCGATTTATGGACTTGGGCAGACAACTTCAGCAGTCAATAGGGTGCCGTCAGCTGCACCATTCGCTCTATGTTAGACTCTGAAAAATCTCTAGAAGTCACAACTTTTGTGCTTTCGTCAATATCTGGCAAATTACCTAGCGTTGAAGTTCCTAATAATTGGGAACACTTATGCGGCCTGCACTTTGCAGACCCGACCTGGAACTCTCCAGGAACTATTGACATGCTCCTTGGAGCAGATGTTTATCCGTTCATCATCAATGGCGGTGTTATACATGGCAAATTTCTTCAGCCTGCCGCCATAAATACAATTTTTGGTTGGACTATTATTGGTCCCACAAAAGCTTGCAGTCTGATACTGTCCAAGCATTTTTACTTCTGTAGAAGATCCTATCGACCAGACCCTAAGGCGGTTTTGGGAGATAGAAGAGTTACCATCAAGCCTTATACTTCTCCAGAAGAAGAAAAGGCAGATTTGATTTTCGTTTTCTCGTGACCCTAGCGGTCGTTTTATTGTTGCGTTACCGTTCAACGATACTTTGCCCGTTTTTGATAATTGCTTTGAGATGGCTAAAAAGACTATTTTCGTTGGAGCGCAAATTGCATGCTCAAGAGCTACGCGCCCAATACAACAATTTCATGCAGGACTATCTTGATGCGGGTCATATGGCATTACTCGATTCTCCGCCCGTTGGGAACGATAATTATTTTTACCCCATCACCCTGTGTTTAAAGAGGAAGGTCATACTTCTAAAATTCGTGTGGTTTTGACGCCTCTGCAAAGGCTAAAAACAACGTGTCTAATGACACTCAATTGGCTGGACCTAGTCTCCAAAACGACATTTCGTCAATCTTACTGAAATTTCGTACTCATCGTTTCGTTTTTACTTGTGATGTTCGCCAAATGTATCGACAAATTTTGGTTACCGAAGAACATCGAAAGTTTCAATTAATTGTTTGGCGGTTCTCCGCAGAAGAACCCATCCAGACAGCTTAATACAGTGACCTACGGTATTAAGTCATCGCCTTATTTAGCATTAAAAACTCTTCAGCAATTAGCCATTGACGAAGGCAAAAGGTTTCCGTTAGCCGCTGAGGCTATACGGTCAAATCTATACATTGACGATTTCGTCGCGGTGGAGATTCTATACAATCGGCCCGCGAAATTAAAGATCAACTTATCCGACTTTTACATTTGGCTGGTTTTGAACTTCGAAAATGGAGTTCTAATTCAGTTTCTATTTTGGAAGGCATTCCGTCAGATTTTTGCCAATATACTTCTCTCGATTTCGATTCTGACGAATCAATAAAATATTAGGTCTTCAATGGTCACCTACAGAAGATATTTTCTCATTTCGGGTTAAACCATTAAACCCAATATGTACAAAGCGCAACATAAGTTGCCAGAATATATGATCCATTAGGGGTTTTAGCCCCACTAACACTTTTGCAAAACGCCTAATCCAGCATCTGTGGATGTTAGGTTTGAATTGGGATGACATCCCACCAGCAGACATTTCGTCTCAATGGCAGCAGTATCAAGAAGAGTTGCCGTTATTATCGTCATTAAAGTTACCACGTTGTTTACCCCTTCGGATCCTTTTACTTGTCATTTGCATGGGTTTTGCGATGCTAGCGAGGTAGGGTATGCAGCGGTAGTGTATTTCAGTTCATAAATCAAACTACTGGAGAAATAACTGTACAATTTGTAACCGCTAAAACAAAAGTAGCTCCAATTAAGCGCATTTCAATTCCACGTTTGGAATTATGTGCCGCCGTTTTATTAACCGATTACTTTCTTTTACCATTCGTTCTTATCAAGGCTTGATTGATCTCCGATGTTTCAGCGTGAGTGATTCTACGGCTCTCACTTGGATACGTTCTCCACCTTTTCGTTGGAAAACTTTTGTGGCAAACCGTGTTAGCCACATTCAAGAAATCATTGCACCTAGCCGATGGTTTTATATTAAATCTTCGCATAATCCGGCTGATCCTGCATCTCGGGGATTAATGCCAAGCGCGGTTATTTCATGTTCGCTATGGTGGGCGGGGCCTGAATGGCTTCACTACCCTAGTGACTCGTGGCCGCCTCAACCAACATTGTCAACCTCAATTGCTGAGGTAACTACGGAAAAGAAGATCCTAACATTTGTCGCTCAAACAGATCCAAACGTCATTGACATTTTACTAAGTCGCTTTTCATCGTTATATAAAATCCAAGGCATCGTGGCTTACATTTATAGATTTTCTAAACCCATGGCTCAACGTCATACGGGTCCCTTAACAGACATTGAATTACACAATGCTCTCATGATTATCGTTCGGCATGTACAAAATGTTACATTTTCAAAGGAAATAGCTTCGATCAACCAAACGTAAATTACCTAAAGCTTGCGAAAACTTTCTCCATTTGTTGATCCACAAAACATCTTAAGAGTAGGTGGGCGCTTGACACATTCTTCGCTTTCCTATTTCGAAAAGTTTCCTGCGTTATTGCCTCAGCGGCACCGATTAACCGAACTTATCATTCTGTCAACTCATGAAAGGTATTGCCATCCCGGTGTTAATACCACAGCGTATCTTATCCAACAGAATTTCTGGATCCTTTCTATTAAAATTCAATCAGAAATTGTTATCATCATGTCATAGATGTTTTCGTACCAAACCGGTCCTGGTAACTCCTCCTATGGAGACCTACCGGCAGCACGTATTACCCAGATCAAACTGCACATGGCACATTAAAAGACCTTTGGTCAAACTAGCGCTACCGGTATTTTAATTTTATTTTTATGTTTAGATGTATACACATTTTTACATGTATAGTAGTATATTATTTTTACATATTTGCTTATTTACATATATATTTTATTTTTGCATAGTTGGTAATATCGCTCGCTGTAGTGTACCTATCTTTCGTTACCTGTCTTCCTAGCAAGTCAAATCCCATGTGATTTCCTTCACCCAACCTACTTCCTCCTTTTCAAAATTCTATGAATTTGGTGGGCGGTATGTTACGTCATCGAACATTCATTGGTATTTGTGACAATGAATACTTTGTGCGTGCATCCTACAGTTTGAGTGAAACATTTTATATACCGGCAGTGAGTGCGTGACAGTCCTACTCGAGCCTTTACAGAAGCAAGTCGCATCGAACCCTTGCAGAAGACGGTTGTATTAGAGCTTTGAAAGCGAACACCGACATCACCGGTCGAGCGTGTTACTGGTTCTCCGTAAAGCTTTTGTGTGTGAAGTTCATTGCCCACAGCGGCACAGGACTTAAGGTATTTATACCCTTCCTTTATTAAATAGTTTGGTGTAGTTTAGTTATTACATAACCCTCCATTATCGTTATTGCTACAAAAGCAATTGGTCCTTCATTATAATTTGCATATTTATATCAATTCATATCATCTCCTTAACCCATTAATCAATATCTAATTATAAAGTTCTAAAACTTGTACTGATGACTTAATGCCATATTGTTGAATTTCAGCATTTACACGTTAAAATGTAAATTTCTATTATCTATCAGTCAGGTGCTGATGTCGGAACCAACTCAAAATTGATATACCAAATAGGTGTAGAAGTTGCATACTGTTACAATCCGATGTCAGATACGAAGCATCAACGCCCTTGCAATGTTAAAATGGTGCTTGGGTAAACAATAGTTTACAAATATTTTATCATACTCTTGCTGTAATATTTATAATTATCATTATAATATTAAGTGCAGAAATACTTGCAGACTGCATATTTTCTATTTAGACTGTATTTCCTTTTAAGTAAGCCTATTCATTGTCCTTTATAGCTTTAAGTGGTTGATATTTAAAAATTGATTGCTCAAGATTATGTCGTATAATTTTATAGCTCACATAGGATTGACGTTCTTGCTCAACTAATCAACGCTTTAAATTTATTACATTTATATTGAAATTGTGACTCAAGTGGTTAATATTCACATTCACTTGTCAAAATGGTGGGTTTTTCACGTATTTCAGCCGTATTTAAAAAAAAATTTCTTAGAAATCAACGAACACCACTAGAATAAAGTCAATAAGCTTTTAACTATATACAATCAATAAAATTATTGAAAATAAAATTTCTTTTTACACTTAGAACAAGTGCGGATTTGTGTTCGTTTTTCATAACTGTTTCTAAAAATTTAGTTAAAGAAACAGACAACTATAAAATTATTTCAGATTGTCTGCATTTCAGTAGCTCGCTGGATAGGCACCTTAAATATTGTTCGGCAAGCACTTAGGTATTTAACACGCAGCTTAAGTATTAAAATTAAATTTCAAAACGTTAGTGACGAATAATTATAACATGTGATATATACTTCTCAATGTTTTCCCATAAGCGCTAAGTGTTGATTTTTTTTAATAACTAAACTTGTTTCTAACAGTCACGTAACATGAAGCTATGCAGTGGGTTGGTATTTATACCGTTACTAATAAAAAAAAACATTTTTTTTGATAATACCCTAACTGGAAGTTGTGCTGTACTAATTTTTTAGTACTTATACAAAATTATGTAGCTACATTGTAATTTCAATACTAAGCAGTACTTTTTTCTATAGAATATACTTGTTTACATACATTTGAAGTTATATTCCATATTTGTGTTTAAGTTACATCTCCATGTTATAACCAATCACGCTTTGTCCTATTTAGAAAATGGTATGTTGCAGTTACTATTAACATAGTAAAAAGTGTAACTGTAACAAAAGCACTGCGAAACATTTTAAAATTTAGAAAATCATTTAAAACATAACTAAATACCTATTGTTGTTAAACATCTTTGTAGCTTCAAATAGAAAATTATGAATATCAATAAAAGTACAGAAACTAATTAGATGATAAATATTCCTTTTTAAGAAATGTAAAAGCTCTAGAAATGCAGAGCGCTTTCGGTGATAGCCACCATCTGCGTTTGTCTATCAGCAAGAACAATTTATAAACGAGGAGTACTCGATATGTATAACAAACACAGTGTTAGTGCGATCTGACGTTTCTAACAAAGTTTGACATTTTGACAGTATACACACATTTGAATGACACTATTTGTTTTGTTGTGATTGAGTCGATAATTTCGTCTCAGCTAAGAAATGGAATTAGCTCGCGAACATTTTTGTGAGATGATTTTTTACGAATTCCGATGTGGATTATCTCCACAACAGTGTGCCTGAATCAACTTATTTCTACTTTTGAGAAAGAAGCTTCAACTAAAATCATTGTATATCGTTCGTATAGCGAATTCAACCGTGATCGTAGTTCGCTAGCGGATGAATTTAAAAAAGGTCCTCCAAAATCGGATGTTGTGCCAGAAAACATCAATGCTGTGGGGAAATTGATAATGCAAGATCGTCATGTGACTTATCGTAAGATTCAGTGATCCCTAGGCATTAGTATGACAAGTATGCACTCGACGTTACATGAACATTTAGTTGTGAAAAAGTTACGTGCGCGTTGGATCCCACATAATTTGACAATCGCTCTAAAAAGGACTCGTGTCGATCGGTGCAAAGAAATGTTTAAAAATTACGATTTCGGTGCATCAAACGCAGTGTATAACATCTATACTAGTGACGAATCTTGGATTTATTCGTATGGACCAGAAAGTCAACAGCAGTCGACTGTATGGGTTTTCCAAGATGAACAAATTCCAACAAAAGTTGTCCGCGCTCGAAGCACTTCGAAGAAAATGGCTGCCTGTTTTGTCGGAATAAATGGACATGACACGTCCGTTGCTTTAGATTATCATAGAGCAGATAATTCTGCTTGGTATACAACCATTTGTTTGCCACAAGTTTCCGAAGAAGTAAGAAAAATAAATCGACGACGTCGAATCATTCTACAATGACAATGCGAGCTCTCAAACATCGGCTCAAAGAAATGACTATTTGAGCACACAAAACATCGAATTGATGGGTCATCCGCAGTATACAGTCCTGATTTGGCACCTAATGATTTTTGTTCCCACACGTGAAGAACCAACTGCGTGGACAAAGGTTTTCGACACCAGAAGAGGCGGATAATGCGTTCAAAACCCATGTTTTGGAGATATCTCACTCGAAGTGGGAAAAAGGCAATGAAAATTGATTCCAACGTATGTAAAAGTGTATCCAAAATTGTGCAGAATATTTTGAAAAATAGTAAAGAAGTTTTCACACCTTAAGTTTTATTCTTGTTACTTATTCCCGATATATATCGAGCACCCTCTCATAGAAGGTATTGCAAATGCCAACAATAGAAATAGTTACTTGTCGAGTAGTTAAAAAGTTTCCGTATAACAATTACAGTCAGAACAGTAGTAAAAACTATTTATAATTTTCTTTGGATTAGAATAATATTTTGAACTACAGATCGCTCTAACCTCTGATAAACTCAAAATAGAGAATCATTATGCTCCTAAAAGAGCACTTCTCAAAAAATAGGGGTTACGGCCCGATTTGATGTTTCAACGCAAAATACTGGGGTTGCAAAATTATATTCAAATACTTTCAGTTAACAGATTTTCGCAAACGCACGATGTATGTTATGCGACACAAGCGTTGTTATTATAAAACGGCCGTGTGGTGCCATTCTGACTAGTGCAGGGATTTTTAGTGCAGATTGTTGATTGTGTGCATGCTAACAAGTGTACAAATCGGGTCGATATTTATTTATATAGTTCCATAATAATTATTTTATGAAACGTTATTTTATCCCTATAGTAGGGGATAAAGAATATTACTATAGTAAGCCTGCTTATCGTAAAAGGCGATCAAAACGCAAAAGCAGTTTGTAAGATATTGGAGGATCGGTTGGTCTAGATCCTCAATAATTTAAACTTGTTTTGGCGTGACGGATACGGCTTTTTGCTAAAATCTTTAAAACTGCGTTGTGGAAAGATATGAGCCTAACAATATTTCCCAGGTGTGCGTGGCCTAAAACACGAAATACATATAATGGAGAGCTCACAAGTAAAATTCTTGTCCGAGGTAAATACTCCTCATTCGGATCTCCGGGAGGGGTACTTGGGGCTCGTCATCGTAAGAATATAAAACAACAGTTCGATTTAGTGGTAGGGACTTGGAATGTAAGGTCATTATTTAGAGTAGATAAGTTAACAAATTTATTAGTCGAAATGAGAAAGGAAAAGCTGGACATTTAAGTATTAGTGAGGTGAGATGGCCAGATAGTAATGACTTTTGGAAAGATAATTATAGAATAATTACAACTTCTTCAACTAATGGACAGGCAGGCGTAGGAATAGTGTTAGGTAAAAGATTAGGCATAAAGTTAAAGAGTACTTACAATTTAGTGATAGAATAATTATGGTTAGATTGAGTACAAAACCCACAGACACTATTTTAGTACAGGTTTTACATGCCAACAACTCAGTACGAGGATGAAAGAAGTAGAAAAGGTATACGAGGATATAAATAGTATAGTGAGAAAAGTAAAGGAGATGAAAATTTAATAGTTATGGGCGATTTTAATGCGTCAGTGGGAGAAGGTAGGAGGGAAAAATGGTAGGAAAATTTGGGTATGGCAGACGAAATGATAGGGAGAAAGATTAGTTGAGTTTGCCAGGAACATAGATTAGTAACTGTAAACACCTATTCGAACAACATGTTAGAAAAAGATAGATATACCTGAAAAGCGCCAGGTGATAGGGCAAAAAAATAGATTATATTTTAGTTAAACAAAGATTTAGAAACCAAGTTAAAACTGTCGTAGTTATCCAGGGGCCGACATAAAGCGGTCATAACTTAGTTAAAAAAAATTAAACAAAAATTCAAAAAATTAGAAAAAAGAGAATGGGATCTAGGTAACTTAATGATAGTAGGGTAAAAGAGGAATATAAACAAGTATTAGTTATTAAGAGCAAAGAGATAGCTGTAGGAGGAACGTGAAAATAGATGGAAGGAAATAAAACTGACATGATACAGCAACACAGACTATAGGCAAGAAAAACAGAAGCGAGAAAACCGTGGGTAACAAAGGAGATATTAGATTTAAAGAGAAAGAAAAAGCTTAAACCTTTCAGAGAAGTGGATAGTGAAAGTAAGCAAAAATATAATACAGTTAGAAATACGATAGTAAAGGTGAAAAAGCTAAATAAATGGATGAGGAGAATTGTAAAGGAATACAGGATGATTTGGAGTAGGTAAGACAGACAGGGCTTACAGGGCAGTTAAAAGTTTTTGGGAAGATAGGAAAAATATAATGGTATTAGGCACGAGAATAATGAGCTTCTAATAAATAAAGTTGAGATAGCAGATAGATGGAAAAGATATTTAGAAGATTTATATAAGGAGACGATATGGATGAGTTAGAGAACGACCAAGAAGAGGATGTAGAAATAGGGTTCTCAATATTAAAGAGGAATTTGATAGAGCTGTTTCTTAAACTAAATAAAGCTCCAGTGATACACGATATTCCCGCAAAATTAATAAAAAGAAGTCAGAAAAAAAATTATATGAACTAGTAAAAGTAATATATGACACAGGTGAGGTTCCAATAGATTTCTAAAAAATATTATTATCCCAATCCCAAAAAGTCAGGAGCTGATAGGTGTGAGAATTATAGAACGGTTAAGTTTAACTTCTCATGCTTAAAATACTAACAATAATAATTAAAATAAAAGCTTTAACTGAGAATTATTTAGGCGAAGACCAAATGGTTTTCGTAAAGACAGAGGGACTAGAGAACCGATACTAAATTAGGTTATTCAAAAAGGTTACAAAAAAATAAAAAGACTCATTTCGCGTTTGTAGATTTAGAAAAGCATTTGATAGGGTTAATTAATTGTTATGTTCAGGGGTTTGCAAAAATAGGAATCTTTCATAGGGATAAAAATTATTTACAGTCTATATAAAAACCAAAGCGTAGTAATTAGAGTTGATGAAATAGAAAAGGAAGCTAAGATTAGAAATGGGTTAGACAGGGTTGTATACTGTCTCCCTTGATTTTAATGTTTATATTGAGGAAGCTTTAAACTTAGCTAGAGAGGAAAAGAGGGTATTAGTGTACAGGGACAAAAATAGACATGTTACGTTTTTGATGATATACCATTATAGCAGGTCTAGAAAAATTTTTTAAACATTTTAGATGAGATACTACGGGTAACTATAGTATGAAAAAATCAGTAAAGACAAAGATAATGACAAGTGAGTTACAGCCTAGTTTAAAAAAATTAAAATAGGTAATACCGAGTTGGAGGATAATAATTTTGTATTTAGGTAGTATAATTACAAAGGATGGACAGCAGAAGGGATATATAGCTAGAATAGCTCAAGCTAGAAAAATGTTTTAAAAAAAAAACTAATAGCTAATATATTAGTTTAGATAATAGAAAAGTTTCTTAAAGTCGTACGTATGGAGCGTTCTAATACGGTAGTGAGACTTGGACTATTAAAGAAGTAGATAAAAAGATAGAAGCTTTTGAAACTTGGTGTTATAGGAGAAAGTTAAAGATTAGTTGGTCAGATAGAGTAACAAACGAGGAAGTTTATAGAAGGATAGGTGAGGATCCTGTGGTGGAAAAAAGGTCAGGAGATAGAATGATATGGCACCAGTTAAGACATGAGGGACTATTTAGTAAAGTCTTAGATTATAGACTACCAAATAAAAATAAAGTAGGAAGGCCTAGACAAAGCTATATTAGTCAAATTATTAGAGATTTAGGTTGTGAAGGGTATGTGGACCTTTTTAGACTAGCTCAGAATAGAAAAGAATTTAGAGCTGCGTCAAACCGACTTTAAGTAAGTTCGAAAACAAAACAAAAAAAATAAAAATCAGTTAACTAAATGTCACCAGGACATAACTGACAATTAGTTAGCGGTCTGGCATGTTGGCAGCGATTCGTTGCTTAAGCCTTACCATAACATATAATTTAACACTTTTCCTTTTTGAAGCGGATAACCAGGTTATATTTCATTTCCTTATAAATGGTAAACATGTAAACATGTTAGAGTTCTTTAACAACCATCAGGTTGCTAATATCTATGTAGAGTCAGCTAGATAGGAAAAAGATAGAAGGAGTTAGGAAGACCTAGACCAAACTATATTAGTCAAATTTTTAGAAGTTTAGGTTGTGAAGGGTATGTAGAGCTTTTTAGATTAGCACAGAATAGAAAAGAAGTTAGAGCTGCGTCAAACCGACCTTAAGTAAGGTCGAAAACAAAATGATGATATTTTATTTATATTTCAGTGTAATCATATTCTTACTCAGATATTTGGCTGAACCGGAGTAACACTAGTAATGACGCAAATGACAACCCAACACGGTTTGTTCAAGCACCGTGGGTTAATAATACGTAAAAAGCACTCAAGAAAAGAAAAAGAAAATACCAAGGTCACCTCTCCCATGTGACTGCTTTTATTAATACCTATGGTATAAAACAACCTATATGCTTAACTTGTTTTAAGATTTTGGCCGTGAAAAGTTTGAAATTTTCCAAGTTAAAAATCTAAACATCTCTAATAACATCGATGACCCAAAGATCTACTAAGCTTTCCAAATCAAGGAAAACAAAATTTTGAGAAATGTGAAACTATAAATAAAAAATATTTATTAGCGTCATATGGAGTTTCAACTCTAATTGCTAAAAATAAAAATTTAAGCCCTGTTAGATATAAAGTTTTATTACCGGTTATTTTGAAGATGGTTCGACTACTTCACGGAAGTAAATAGGTTGATGAAATTCAAAAATTCCGAGAATCGCAAATAGAATTCCTCAAATTAGCAACAACTAATTTGAGCAACTTATTGCTATACCTAAAGAGATCCCAAAAATTGCCATGCAGTTGTATTTCAGAAATAACAATTATCAATATACGTCACATTGATTTATATAGAAAGCTTTAATAAAGAATTGTTATTATACCCTTCTTTGGAAGAACATACAATAGAGAAAGAGTTAAATACGTAAATTGGCGATTTTTTCTTAATATGCAGGTTTGGAATGGATGGAAGAGGTGAACTAAGGTATGCACAGATGATACAAAAGCGACGATAGGAAAATATTTGTTGGAGATTCTTCGTTAAGCTGCTGGTAATGATCATTTACATTTGATACAGTGCATGATCCAGCAGCAATAAAATTGGCGCCGGAATTAAACAATGTGCTTCAGTATGTTTTCAAAATTATAAATTTTAATAAAATCAGCGCGATTAATAGCCATTTATTTTCAAATTTCTGTAAAGGCATGAACTTAGAACACAATGACATAACTATAAACAGAAGTAAGATAGTGTTAAGAGGGCAAACTTCAAATAGATGATTGTTGTTAAAGACGAAATTATTATATTTTTAACGGAACACATCTGATCTAGCTGCTTTTCAAAAGAATGCTACTCATCAATATGTTTGAGAATCTCAAGGATGTTGTCTTGCCTATTCAAAGAAAAAAAATAGATAAATTTACTTCTGAAAGAATTGAAGGTTTTATTAAAAATAAACACATTTGGAAAATAAGGTGAAAAACGATTCACTAGAGATTTTTCTGGTTATCGATGATTTTATAATTTAACAGGGTAAAACTGTAAGAATTAAATTTCACAATTACCATAGAGCACCTAAATACCTTAGGAACGCAGTTTGCAAATACTTGATCTCGAATTTTATTTCAAAATATAATCTTAGATTCAGAAGCAATTTTCAAATGACATTGGTTATATTAATCATGAAACCTAAAAAAGATTCGCGAGCTATCCGGTGATTTAAATTTGTACAACAATCCTTAACTGAATGTTAATCGGAGATTAAGATAAACTTCCCACAATTTCTGAAAGGCATTAATGTTTTTTTTGTCATTTGGTGCCTACATACCTATGTGCAACAATTTCTTCAGCTTTAACTTTTATTAAAATCAAATGTCATTCTGCGCTGATAAATGTACAAAATGCTTTACGTAACGGAGGTTGTTAACGAAATCTGAATTAAAGATTAATATTAAAAAAAAGGTTTCGCTAGATCTTCCTAATCATTCTAGGAAATGGAGTAATGGATGTATATATGTCAACAGTGCGAAATAGTACACCGAGATTTAATATGTAATTCAGCAAAAAAGTAGGTTAATAACATCGATTACTTTTTTCGTTTATTTCTTGCTTTAGTTTACTTCTGTACTTGCAACAAATTCTAAAACTACTTTTATTTTTACAACAATATAACTACTTTATTTAATGTATACAGTGTGTCCAAATTTCGAGTCTCTACATTGTGATTTCAGTTATTATAAGAGATAGAAATTGGGTTAAATGGGGAAAGATTTGGAGGAATGCAGGCCAGTTTTGTATCCGTTTACAAAATTGGTGCAAGTTGTCTGGTTTTGGAGATATTCGAAGAAAACTAAAAATGGCGGATTTTGTTTTTTAATAATAAAACATGAATCATAAGTCGCACCATCACAAGACTTGCACATTATTAAGACACTTTTCTAAAAGGAGTATTTTAGTATAAACAGAATCATTCGACTGTCTTTTGTTTTCGAGAAAACGCCCACAACTTTTGTTTTTCTTATGGCCGCCATTTTGAATATTAAGTGAATATTATACGCCTTAAAATTACCTTTTCAAAAATATGCCACTTGTCTATAAAAAAATGCAAAACTATCCTAAATTTTAAAAATAACTAAATTTGTATGTTCTTTAACGTTTGGTAATCCCAACAGGGCAAAAATTTGATTTCTACTTTCCAAACAGTAGTAGTATTAGTAGTACCACATACATTTTGTTAAGTAGAACTCGTAAAGTATTGGATATAAATCTTAAAATTAACTTAAACATAAAACTGTAGCCTATCCTATCTAATTTAGGGAACAAAATTAAATGTGACCGAAACAGCAAACTATCATCTAAATTCCTTCCCGTAGATGCTGAAAATGCTGCCCGTTTGCATCACGGCACATTCGACAATTAATTAAAACTTTCCGTACAACTCTGCTTAACGTGCGCCTATTTATAGAATTAAGAATGTCACGGACTCTTTCCTGCAGTTCGTTTATATTATGAGGCGGTTCAAACTCATATACCTTATTTTTAGCAAAACCCCATAAATAAAAATCAAGTGGTGTAAGATCTGGTGATCTTGCCGGCCACATAATTGGTTCACTATTGCATAAAACATTTTGGCCAAATTGTTCAGCTAAAAGGGCGCTAACTTCTCGGGAATTGTGAGCTGGACAACCATCTTGCTGAAACCATAGTTTTCGAAAATCACCATCATTTGGTACAAGTCCTCTAATAGCCGGAATTATTTGGTCTCTTAACAATTCCGTATATCTGGTGCCATTGAGGTTATTGACAAAATAAAAGGGTCCAATCAAATTATTACCTATAAAAGTATTAATTACATTGGTTAATTTACTAAAATATTTATATCATAATTAACTACCTAAGATACCACACCAAACGTTAAATCCATATCTCGTTTGAAATTTGCGTGCGCCGTCAGATGATGATTTTCAGTGCTCCAGTGATGCGTGTTATGTTTATTGAACACCCCGCAATTGGTAAACCGCGTTTCGTCTGTCCATATTATCAATTCTGGAAAGTGCGGTTTTTCCTCGCATTTTTGGATGTACCAATTACAAAAACGCATTCGTCTGGCGAAATCTTCTCTTTTGAGGCCTTGGACAATAGTAGGTTTATAAGGATGAAACTTTTCCTTTTTTAAAATATTATGAACAGTTGATTTTGGAATATTAAGTTCACGGCTTGCAGATCTTACGGATGTGGATGGATTTCGTGTTACCGCCTCAGTAATGCTTAGAACACGTTCCTATTGTTTAAGTCGTATTGTTCCTAGTCTGTTCAAAAGCACCATAATTCAGTAAATTCATTACAATTTTTCTGAAGTATGTTTTATGCAGTTGTCGTCTTTCTGGATACAATTCCAAATATCTGGCGGATGCCGTATCAGCGTTCGAAACGATTGTAAATAAGTATTTAGCATATCAAACTTTTCCTCATTCGAAAACTTGTAGACATGTGCCATTTTTTAAATTAAAAATACAGCACCACCGGCACCAAAACTTACAACACACACAAGTTTATCTAAATTTTAGAATTTGTTTGACATATAACTGTAATTAAATTGTTTGGTTTTGTCACATACCACCGCCTACTATTATAAAACGATATCATTTTAACTCTAGTACCACCATAATTAATAATTTCTGACAAATTCTATTTGTGTACTTTATAAAATGTGTATTGTACTTTTCATAAAGTAGAAATCAAATTTTTGCCCTGTTGGGATTACCAAACGTTAAAGTACATACGAATTTAGTTATTTTTAAAATTTAGGATAGTTTTGCATTTTTTTATAGACATGTGGCATATTTTTGAAAAGGTAATTTTAAGGCGCATAATATTCACTTAATATTCAAAATGGCGGCCATAAGAAAAACAAAAGTTGTGGGCGTTTCCTCGAAAACAAAAGACAGTCGAATGATTCTGTTTATGCTAAAATACTGTAACAATTTTATTTTAGCAGTAAAAGAACCTATTCATTAAACGTACAATGAATATTGAAATACCTTTATTAACTAAAATAAAGATTCGAGTAACAATCAAATTTTTATAGTATTACTATATCTAGGATTAGTAGTCTATTTGTTTCGGAGTTCGGTGCAATTCCACAGCCACTGGCGCGCGCGTGAGAGGTTCGAGAACCCCACTTATGATCCTCCCACCATGCAAGAACGCAGCGAGCGCACTCGTCGATAGTTAAAGGCAGCGTCAAGATGCAGTTGAAAAGAATGACGAGTGACCTCCGGGTCGCCTTATTTTGTGAAACATTTCCTGAGTAACGGTTAGTACTTAATCCACATTTTGCATATTCGTTATCATATTAGCTAATTTAAAAATTTATTTAGCGCAACAATACGTCAGAAATTGCAACGATAAATTAGAAACCGCACGACCACTTTGAAGTTACAATTTAGAAACCTTAACTTATGGACTACGCAATGAAAGATTATATTTGTAAATAAAATTAGACAACGGAGGAGTACGCTATGAAGTAATGCTGCCGTGAACCAATGTGAGAAATCCGCTTCGCTCCTACATCTGTATTAAAGCATGGAAAACAAGCATATTTAGCTGCAGGCCCCGCACTGCGAAGTTGTTTCCATTGCAACCAAGGACGACAGCCGGTATTGGGTTCGTAATAGAATTAAGAATTTCCTCAGTACTTCCTTCTGAAAGTACATTATTTCATTTTGTTTGTTGGATATACAAAATTGTTATTCAGTTTACCTGTGATTAGACTGGTTTTCCCCAGTATCGGGTTTGATTTCACTTAGTTCCGTAAATATGTGACTACACGTGGCTACAACGTAAATTAACAGCTGCTATTACGTCACCTGTTTGTTTGAACAATGCCGTCAACAATTGCACAATGGCTAACAGATGTTTAGCATTACAGTACTGCCACTTTTGATAAAATTAGAGAATATCTTGGTGATTCTTTTGACTTCAAACTAATATTAATTTTGTTAAATTAATGAGAAAATTTCGTATATTCATTTGTAAGTGACCTACACAGATCTGGTTGGGTTATAAAAAACCTTAATATTGTTAGTTACACTGAACTGTAATATATTTGAGTAAGGATCAGTTGATAAACCTTACAACAATTTTGCAAGAATATCAAATATTTATTTTATTTAATTATAATGAAATTTTATTTACTGAAACAAAGAAAATTCTTTCTAGTAAATTAATAATCTACATTTAAAGTTTTCTATTCTGATCTGGTTTGATCAGACCTGATAAACAAAAGACAGCAAGAGTTAAATTTTTACGATTCCAGTATGTAGGAAATATTCTCTATGCATTTTAGGTATACTTGAGGGACGCAAATTGTGTTCCCATTTTCTAGGTGACTTAATTATTATTTTTCCTTATAGGAAAAGCTTATTCTATTAAGACATATTTTTGTTAAAGAAGGCAACCTTTTTTTGGTTGGGTTACCACGCCCATACAAAAAACCAACGTGGGGCAAACGTTACACTAGCGTCCAACGTGTGAGGCGTCGAAATTTGTTTGTTCAACGTGTGAGGCGTCGAAATTTGTTTGTTCAACGTGTGAGGCGTCGAAATTTGTTTGTTCAACGTGTGAGGCGTCGAAATTTGTTTGTTCAACGTGTGAGGCGTCGAAATTTGTTTGTTCAACGTGTTGGGGCTTCGAAATTTGTTTGTTCATAATTTGATTAGCGTCGAAATTTGTTTGTTCATAATTTGATTTACCTCGAAACTTGTTTGTTCAAAATTAATTTTACTTCGAGATTCGTTCGTTTAAAATTATTTTTACTCTGAAACTTGTTTGTTCAAAATAATTTTACTTTGAAATTGTCTGTTCAAAATTTATTTTGCTTCCAAATTTGTTTGTTCGGGATTGATTTAGCTTCGAATGTGTTTGTTCAAAATTTATTTTGCTTCGAAATTTGTTTGTTCAAAAATTGTTTTGCTTCGAAATTAGTTTGTTCGAAAAGTAATTTGCTTCGAAATTTGTTAGCTCAAAATTTATTTTGCTTTGAAATCTATTTGTCCAAAAATTATTTTGCGTCGAAATTTGTTTGCTTAAAGTCTATTTGACATTTAGATTTGTTTGTTCGCTTTTGATAAAAGTTTGGTTGTAACGTTAAACCACAGTCAATCAATTAATTAACTTAGTTAAATTTATTTTAACTTTCATTCTATTTTGACCCAATATAATTTTTTGATATTGTTTTGGCAAAATTATTTTACCAAAAACACCTATTGATTTTTACCTTTAGTAGTACGAATTTGTTTTGATCATTTTTGTAAGGTTCAGATCATTTAGATCTTTCAGTTTGATTCCATTAGGCTTTTGTAATCATGTCGGATATTCCGAATTGTTTGTCTGCTTAAAGAAGAACGGGAGTAGTGAGTGAGAAACCAGTTTTGAGGAAAATTTTAGGAAGACTGTCAGCTAAAGAAGCTGATAAGCCTGTTGTTTGATTTGTTTGAGTCAATAAAGAACATCTTTGTCGAAATTTGATGATAAGGCTAGAGATTCTATTTTGAAGGTACATTGGAGTGAGCTGTCGTTGTGTCGTTTGAGAATTGCTCTTTGTGCATAAGCACGTTTTTGATTTTGTTAGCAGATTTTGTTTAGATCGGCATTGCAACGCAATTTAGTCTAGGCGGAACTTGTCGTCGTGGTTGGTCGCTCAGCAGTATGTCAGTCCAGACGAGACTCAGGAAGAGTTGGTCGCTCGGCTTTACATAAGTCTAGACGAGACTCGAGGTGAGTTAGGCGCTCTAGAATTTTTTGCATCTTTTTTGGTTTGATGTAAATTTTTGGTATTGTTAGTCTAGGTGAGACTCGTAGAGGGTTTGTCACTCTAGCATATTTAGGCGTTGTGAAGCATTATAGTTGTTTCGACAGTTCAATTGGTAGTAGGATGAGAGTGTACCTGAACACTGATTTTTTTTGTTAGCTATTGTCATGATTAGTTTTTATTGATGATTCATAAGCAGGTAAATGACTTTTAGTTGTTGGTGATTGGTTTTTGAAATATTCGATTTTGCAACCTTTGCGAAGTGCCACGGCACATTTGATTGAGAAATTTTTGGAGGAAAAAGTATTTTTTGTATACGGAGTACCACAGTTTGTTATTTGTGATATTGGTCCACAATTAATTGGAAGTATTTTTAAAGCTTTGTGTGCAAGGTAAGAAATTCAAAAGATTTGGTATAATGCTGTTTATGCTCCCCAATGCAATTTTGTGGAAAGAATCAATAAGACAGTTGGTACAGCAATCCGTTCATACGTAGAAGAACATGATACGTGGGATATGGAGATATCAAAGATCCAATACGCAATCAACTCAGCAAAACATGAGTCCACCAACTATTCGCCAAATTTTTTAGTTTTTGGTCGTCAGGTACCTTTAAGTGGAAAAGCTTATAATGATAATTTTATACCGGGTGAAGATGTTGATGTCGTCTCCAGTAGTAGACCTTCTTATGTTTTGGATCGTCAACCTTTGTTTGATATTTTGGAAATGTCCGTGAAAATTTGCATGTAGCTTACCAACGTTCGAGTAAACGCTACAATCTTAGGAGAAGAGACATTTCATTCCGAGTCGGAGAAAGTGTTTGGAGAGCTAATAAGGTCCTCTCGAGTGCTAGTGATAAATTTTCCGCTAAGTTAGCCCCTAAGTTCGTTATGAGTAGAGTTCGGAAAAAACATTCCAATTTAGTATATGAGTTAGAGAACGAAGATGGAACAAGAGCAGGGAAATGGCACGTAAAGGACTTGAAACCAGTTGAAGCATCATATCCAAATGAAAATGATGATCCTGACGATTAATTCCGGTCCGGTCATCTCTTTGATATTAAGTAATGAAGTAGTGGTTTGTTTTGTTTTGTTCCGATTTCTGATTTAGTGTCGGTTCACTAATATTGAGTATTTTATTTGAGAAGTGAAATAAGTGGTTAGAGATTTTGTAAATTTTGTAGGTTTGAGGTGTGCCTTGGTGTGCACGCTGGACATTTTGCTCGCGCGTTGCTCAGAGATGTGTTTGGAGGATGTCTTTGACAGATATCCTTACAATGTAGAAGTAGGTGGGCTATTTAATTGTTGGTCCTGATTTCTACATATCGAGGTAGAGAGAATATTAGATTATTCTTTCCCTTGTTCCTTTTGACCGTTCGAAGTTCTTTGATTTGATAAGGTCAAAGTTGGCTGGTGAGTCTCACCATTTGGTCCATCACTAATGAGATCAGTTGTTTGTTAGAACTCAGTGATAGGATATTCAGTAGGGTGTAGGATAGTACAGCCCTGACTGGCTCAGTTTTGTATTTGGATTAGATAAGTAACCTTATGGTTAGGTTACCTTTGTTTTGATCATCTCTTTACGATGAAGCGATGATATTTTGTATTTGCATTTGATAAGTAACCTTATGGTTAGGTTACCTTTGTTTTGATCATCTCTTTACGATGAAGCGATGATATTTTGTATTTGCATTTGATAAGTAACCTTATGGTTAGGTCACTTTTGTTTTGATTATCACTTTGTGATGATGGTGTTTAAATATAGACCTATTAGTAGGGTCTTACTTTTGATTATCACCTTGTAGTGATGATGTTTTGAATAGTTATGCTGTCTTGATGAGGAAGCATTCCTTTTTTGTAGATAGAGCTAAATGAGCTCCTGGAAGTGAAGTTTTTTTTGAAATTAGAAGTAAATCGTAAGTGTTTGGTTATAGGTAAGAAATATTAGCCTTGTTAGAAGTATGAATCTCAAGTCAGGAAATATTGTAAATTTGAATTTTTTTTGTCCCGTGGAGTGTTTGACTTTCTAATTTGACCCCCTCCCAATTTTGATTATTACCGATTGTGACTCCCCGATTTTGTCTCCCGATGGACGTCAGGTACGCGTAGTTACCAACACACTCATTTGTAAATATTTGTCCCCCCCATTTGAATAAATTTATAAAATTGCATAGTTAGTTAGGAAGGTAGGAAAGGCTAGTATTGTTATAAAAAATTTTTTTGTATTTGTTATATTTGAAGTTTTTCTAAAAAAAATTTTTTTTCTTTTAGGAAAGGGGTAGTGTAACAATTTTATTTTAGCAGTAAAAGAACCTATTCATTAAACGTACAATGAATATTGAAATACCTTTATTAACTAAAATAAAGATTCGAGTAACAATCAAATTTTTATAGTATTACTATATCTAGGATTAGTAGTCTATTTGTTTCGGAGTTCGGTGCAATTCCACAGCCACTGGCGCGCGCGTGAGAGGTTCGAGAACCCCACTTATGATCCTCCCACCATGCAAGAACGCAGCGAGCGCACTCGTCGATAGTTAAAGGCAGCGTCAAGATGCAGTTGAAAAGAATGACGAGTGACCTCCGGGTCGCCTTATTTTTGTGAAACATTTCCTGAGTAACGGTTAGTACTTAATCCACATTTTGCATATTCGTTATCATATTAGCTAATTTAAAAATTTATTTAGCGCAACAATACGTCAGAAATTGCAACGATAAATTAGAAACCGCACGACCACTTTGAAGTTACAATTTAGAAACCTTAACTTATGGACTACGCAATGAAAGATTATATTTGTAAATAAAATTAGACAACGGAGGAGTACGCTATGAAGTAATGCTGCCGTGAACCAATGTGAGAAATCCGCTTCGCTCCTACATCTGTATTAAAGCATGGAAAACAAGCATATTTAGCTGCAGGCCCCGCACTGCGAAGTTGTTTCCATTGCAACCAAGGACGACAGCCGGTATTGGGTTCGTAATAGAATTAAGAATTTCCTCAGTACTTCCTTCTGAAAGTACATTATTTCATTTTGTTTGTTGGATATACAAAATTGTTATTCAGTTTACCTGTGATTAGACTGGTTTTCCCCAGTATCGGGTTTGATTTCACTTAGTTCCGTAAATATGTGACTACACGTGGCTACAACGTAAATTAACAGCTGCTATTACGTCACCTGTTTGTTTGAACAATGCCGTCAACAATTGCACAATGGCTAACAGATGTTTAGCATTACAGTACTGCCACTTTTGATAAAATTAGAGAATATCTTGGTGATTCTTTTGACTTCAAACTAATATTAATTTTGTTAAATTAATGAGAAAATTTCGTATATTCATTTGTAAGTGACCTACACAGATCTGGTTGGGTTATAAAAACCTTAATATTGTTAGTTACACTGAACTGTAATATATTTGAGTAAGGATCAGTTGATAAACCTTACAACAATTTTGCAAGAATATCAAATATTTATTTTATTTAATTATAATGAAATTTTATTTACTGAAACAAAGAAAATTCTTTCTAGTAAATTAATAATCTACATTTAAAGTTTTTATTCTGATCTGGTTTGATCAGACCTGATAAACAAAAGACAGCAAGAGTTAAATTTTACGATTCCAGTATGTAGGAAATATTCTCTATGCATTTTAGGTATACTTGAGGACGCAAATTGTGTTCCCATTTTCTAGGTGACTTAATTATTATTTTTCCTTACAGGAACAGCGTCTTATTCTGTTAAGACAAGCTTTTGTGTCAGCGAAGGCGATCTTTTTTTTTTTGGGTCTCCACGTCCGCCCTTAGAAATTTGCTATGCCATTAATATAAATCAATCTGGACTTGGTGGCGCCTGTTTGTTTTAGTTTGAGTATGACCCCCTTCAGATTTCAACTTACCCCCATTGGTCATAGCTCTACCCAAGGAATAGACCCTAGTTATGTCGGAAGACTTTGTTTTGCAGACACCTAACTTGGAGCATGGTGATAATAAAGTAGTGTTTTAGTAAGTCAAAAAAATTCGTTTCACTGGTGCCGGCAACGTCAGGCCTTAGTTAGAAAATACGTTTCACTAGCGCCCATGCGTGAGGCTAGCGGAGCCAACAATTAGAGAGAAAGAAAAAAACGTAGCAATACTCCTTTTAGAAAAGTGTCTTAATAATGTGCAAGTCTTGTGATGGTGCGACTTATGATTCATGTTTTATTATCAAAAAACAAAATCCGCCATTTTTAGTTTTCTTCGAGTATCTCCATAACCAGACAACTTACACCAATTTTGTAAACGGATACAAAACTGGCCTGGATTCCTCCAAATCTTTCCCCATTTAACCCAATTTCTATCTCTTATAATAACTGAAATCACAATGTAGAGACTCGAAATTTGGACACACTGTATTGTTCAAGAACGAAATGGGTGATTTATGTATTCATTTCGATTAATTTAAACGTCTATAAATAAGTATACAAGCTCTATAAATATCGGCATTATATTTGATATTCAGACGAAGGTTATTGTTGAGTAATTCCCGTTCTAGTTCAGTCTTCCAAGAAATATAGCCTATTGAAGCTTTGGTAATATAATCCTATAGTTTTGAATTCAAAGTGGGATCAAAGGTTTGTTTATTGTTTTCTCCAAATTGTTTAAATGCTCTTTAACTTTTAGAGGTCCACAGTTTCTTCATAGGACGAAGTCTAGTCTGCACAATTTAGCTGTAAAAGAAACTATAATTTAATTGTGATATTTTGCTATTGAATTTTTTATTTTAAATTTGAGTCATTTCTGTGAAAGGTATCGCAATGTAATTCTATCTTAATGCTTTGAATTTGCATGAACTACTTCGACTGTCCCTTTAATGAAGACTAAGCAAGTGTCTGCATAAAACAACCAGTGTATTTTGGGTTATTAACAGTTAAAACGAAATTATTTCAAGATTATTCAAAAAAACATCTGCGGGTAAGGATGATAGTTAATTTCGGTGTCTCGTGACTCAGATGTTTACAACACGAAAAAATCTTGTGACAATCAGAAGCTTAATAGGATTGTTATAATATCATTAACTTATGTAACATCCCACATCGTACGAGATCTCCTACTGATGACAAAATTTTTGTTTCTAATATTGTAATTTTTCAATTCAATTCAATTCAAATCTATATAATCTCCCTACAATAGAATTGCTGAAAATTAAACTTTCTGCTGGGTAATGTTGTATAAAAAAATCGTCAAAATTGTGTACAAAAAACTTTATCTTTGAAAAAAAAAGGATTTTTGTTCATTACTTTGGTTTTGTTTTCATCTAAAACAAATTTCACTTTACACAATACAATCTGTATTATCGCAAATTATTAAACAGTTTCTCTTGTCTGCTTGTGAGAAAATTGAATTTTGATTTACGACTGCTATTGACATACTCTAATGATTTATAATTGTAAATACCTTGCCGATCGTTTTTTTTTTGTTAATTTGCATATATTTTCTTTACAGTTTCCATTTCATCAAAAGCTGCTTCTAACTCTTCCTTACTACATTACGCTATACGATCTGCAAATTTGACATATCAATCTTTTGTCCATGCATAATAATCCCAAATGTTTTCCTGCATTTGACAGTATTCTTTGCCTCTTCGGTGTAAAAGTTAAAAATTAACCGGGATAGGGCACATCCCCGTCTCACTCCTTTCCTAATACCTACTTCTCTACGTTCCTGCTCTAATTCTAATACAGCTGTTTGCTCTTGTTTATAAGTTATGTACTATCCGTCTATCCTTAAAAATCAGTCCAATCTTTTTGAGTATTTCAAACATTTTTGTACATTTTACGTTGTCGAACGCTTTTTCCAGATCTACGAACCCTATACACACCCTTTCTCATTTTTCAATTGTCTTCTCCATTATCACCTCCAGAGCTCGAACAGCAAGTATCCCGTTTTCCCCTGTCCTGCCTAAACCCAAATTGAGCTTCTAGTACTTCTTCAACCCGTTTTCCATCCGTCTTTGTACTATTCTAATTAATATTTTTGACAGCGGTAATAAAACTAGAGCAGGAACGCAGAGAAGTAAATAAGTATTAGGAAAGGGGTGAGACAGGGATATTCCTTAACCCTGTTAATTTTTAATTTGTACATCGAAAAGACAATGAATATTGTCAAATGCAGGAAAACATTTGGAATTATATGCAGGGACAAAAGAATGATATGCTTATATTTGCAGATGATATAGCGGTATTAGCATCTAGCACGAAAATCTTGGAAGCAGGTTTTGATGAAATGGAAACGGTCTATCGTATACGGTGTGAAAAGTAACAAAAAAAACTAAAATACTAGCATGCAAAAGAGAAAAAAATTAATCAAAAACTAGGATACAAATAGGAAACGAGAACTTACAAGAGGTTTAAGATTTCTGTTACCTAGAAAACCAAATAACGCGAGCTGCGAAAAGTGCAAAAGATATGACAAAGATTAGCACAGGCTGGTGCGGCAATTGACTAGAAAAGCAACTACTAGATTCAAAGTCAACAAACATAGAAACAAAGAAAAGATTACTGACGGCATATGTGTGGAGCACAGCACTTTACGGCTGTGAAACTTGAACAGTAGGAGAAGTGTACAGAATGATGAAAATATCTTGGACAGGTGTAGTTAAGAACAAGGAGGTTCTAAAAATCGTAAGGCAAGAAAGAAATATGCGGCACGATGTAGGTGACATACTGAGGCATAAGGGAATAATGCGGAATATACTAGAAGCAGAGATAGGAAAATAGAAAAGTAGAGGTTAGACTATTGCACACAGATGCTCAAAGATGTAGGCTGTGGGAGTTTCAGCTTAGAATAGAAATCAATGGAGCTAGCCGTCATACCAGTTTCAATATGAAAAATCTAAGGACATCATCATCAATAGGTCTTCAGTTTTGGAACTGGTTGGACGCGTATATCCATTGTTTCCTATTCCGAGATACGCTACACATTTCTCTAAAATTCCCACAGCCTACATCTTTTATTAATTGTGTGCAATAGTCTAATCTAGGTGTACCTTTACCTTTCTTGCCCTTTTCCACTAACCAATTCCAGTAACGTTTATACACAACCTTATTTATTTATTTCATATTCTTATTTTTATGTAGTTAATCTCAATTTTCTATACATTTTAGTAATGTGTGAGTCATCCATTCCTTTTAAAGCTTCTTTCCTGACGAATTTAACCTTGTTCCCCAATTGTAGACCGTCCTACAGCTATTACTGTACATTTGATCAAAATGTAGGATAAATCATTATACAATTTTTTCGGATCCTGCTGAATCTTCATTAAGGCAGTTAAGCTCAAACTACCCAAACTTCCTCTTATTTTATTTTCGTCTACTACTTTCCTTACTGGTTCGTGGTGTACGTTTGACATTTGAAAGAAAATTTTTATTTCAATCATATAGTGATCAGAGATTTTGATACGCACAGTTCCTGAACAAACCTGATCATACACAGCACGAATAAATATGTGTTACGTTCTGTCACCAGAAAATTTAGCCGATGATCCACTGACAACTTCAGGGAAGTACCTCACTAAAAGTCTGTATTTTCATAAAATACCCGAAAACCTCGACTGTACCAACAAGAATGGTTGCCGACAAAATTATTGGAATGGGTGGTGTAAGTGATGAGAGAGGGTTTCCGAATGCAATCGTGTGTATAATACGTCTTAATCAAGATGTAACTTGGACGCCACCAAATCTCGAAATACAAGGTTTTCTATGGAAAAGCACAGAACAAATAACAAGAGGATTCTAAAATCCAAGATCGGGAAAGTAATTCTGGCCTAAAATTCACACGAGGAATAAGTGAGTACACCAATGCTAAAATAAACGTTCACAATAAGGACACTAATATGCCTGTCTAAAAACTGCTAGCTGAAAAAAAGGTTTACAAAATAAGATGGTAAATTACCTGTATGTTAATCACGCCTGGCTGGAACTATTACCTTTACATTAGTTGTAGAAAACACCAATATAGGACTATTACATAGCTGTTTTGCTTTTAAATACATAATATAAACATTCTTAAACAAAAAAAAGAAACTAGATATATAAAAATTTACTTAGTTTAATGGAAAACGTTATCAACAAGCAAAATTAATATCTAAATATTTAAACTAATAACATGAACGTACTAGGTTACGTGCATTTATAACCTCATACAATTAAAATATAAGAAATGTATAATCATTTTCTATTACTGTAGATTATAGTTTCAGAAGTCTAATCATAAATATCTGGAGTGATTTTCGACTGTAATTACTATGGAAACATTAAAAGCAACGATATTCTGGACTCAATTCGTTCTATAGAAATTCTATAACTTCGATAAAGCGTTGGTTGTTATTATTTGACAAGCCTTATTTCAAGATTAAGTTGTCTACTGAAGGAACAAGTCTCCTAAAACTAAAAGTAGCCAATCTGGTAAGGTATTATTCTGAACTAATCACGTTAATGAGTTTGATACCTAATTATCAAAGATTAACTATATCCACTCAAGTTGCATGTTATTGGTTCCGTTAGTCATAACTAACTGTTTAACAAAAAATGATCCTCCCCCTCCATAAACGACGAGATGATCTTTGGCAGAATTTGGACAAAGAAATTAAGACAGCAAATTGGAATTACGTCTGTCGTTTTTCTCTATTTAACATATATACAATGCATCTTACTGACACATTAACTTGAACTAACGGAAGTACCTATTTGAATCACCATAATTTTGCGTGTGAAACTTCTTCGCTGCAGGACGATGATCGCATAGCGCCAGCGTTATTCATTATTAATCAAAACAAATGAATTATATAACTACAATGCTTTAGAGTACAAAGTAACCATGTCGTCATTTCTAACCTTACAACCGTCATAATAAGCTTGATAACCTCTGAGTATGAACAATATAAGATACAAAAATAATCCCTCTGTGGATTAAGAAATATATGTAACCCAAAAATTATATTTCTTAAAGGAAATAACTCTAACCTTATTGGTGGGAATTATCTATATAAAAACTATTCAAATGAAATATGATTAGAAACATTTCAAAGTGGTCCAAACTGTTTTTCTGACATTAAATTTAAATTAATATATCCGCCAGATAAAAATTTTTAAATTTACTTTTTCCAACTGAATCCTCAGTATTTGCAGAAAACCATACTCATTTTTTCTTGGTAGTTTATTAACAAATATCAACTTAAAACTGTTATCATTTTTATTTGTTAAAATGACCTCTATATTTTCGTATGAGGTAGTGTGAATACTTCTTTAGCAAATACTAAAAGTTTATCGATGTTCATTACAATTCCACCTTCTATAATGACGCTCGTAGTTTGAAGTACACATTGTAGACTGCAATTTTATAATTATTATCAAGGTCTAGAGACCAACACAATTACAATTAGACTCTGTTTTGAGATATATAGTAATAAGTTTTTGAAAGTTCCTTCTTATCTCCTGTATATTTAAATATATAATTAATAAACTTATGTTATTACTTCCGCCATACATTCAAGTTCCAATCAGCTAGACTTTTATAAAGTTGATGTTGTATAGAATTTGTATTTTGTTGTTCCTCGTCTAACATTAACTGTAATTGTAAATTCAACTAGACAATCTAGTTTTAATCGATATTTATAGTGACTTGTCCACAACAGCTATACGCTATCACTTCTTTCTCTTTAGATCACTCAAACTTCAATTCTTAGTACATAGGGCATTTCACTCTAGTGTTTAATTAAAATATTGCCAAACTGTACCCAAACAAATGTTATAATTTCTTCTTTGCTTTAAGTTTAGCATGCCGCAAACAAATCTTAATATACGTAGTAAGATTTTCATACAGAGTTAATTTACGTACACCCTTATTCACAATTAAATTACTATTAGCTGTTAACATCATCCGTTCTGAAAGGACCTGCACCTTGAAGAAAGAAGTTCTAGAATACCAGAACGGGTAGAATGCATGCGTGTTTCTGGGAGCTGAAGAGCTGAACTATAGATTTAAAGAAACTAGCGGAGTCCTTTATAAAGAACCAAATTTAAGACCCCCAAAGAAAACTGCAAGCGTTTCGATACTTAGAGTCACAAAGGCGAAAGTCAACGGAAAACCACCACATTACTTCCCATGTACGCATGGAACCAAAATCGTTTTAAAAGAATCAGTATGCTCTGGGGTAAAAGATTCTGAAAATAAAATAGTCCCCCATTCGAATCTTCGGGCGGGTACTATTTCAGTTGATGTTATCGGAAAATCCAATAAGAAGAAAAGCAGAACAGGGAACATTTTGTGAGTCGGGGCGTGGAATGTTAGAAGCATGAAGAAAGTAGGCAGGCTAGAGGATTTGAAAATCAGTATGGAGAGGCTGTCGTTGGATATGATAGATTAGCACAGTTCGGTGGCTAGAAGCTGGGGATTTTTGGAGCGTAAACTTTAGGGTAATTCGTACAGGATCAGAGGCAGGAAATTCAGGAGCGGGGGTAATTGTGTGGAAAAATATAGAACAGTGTGTAGAAAACTACTTATAAAAGAACAAACGAGAATTCGTGATTGGATTAGAATCTAAACCAATAAATATAATACCACCTCTAGCTATAGTAAGAATGAGGTAAAAAAGCTCTACAAAGAAATAGAAGACATATACTAATATTCGTAAAAAGACAAAGTTAAATAATCATTGCATATTTTAGTGCAGTGGTAGAAGAGGGAAGGGAAGGAGCGGTAGTAGTTGGTTTAGGTACGAAAAGTGACAGGAAAATGGTCTAGCAGAATTTTGCCACAAAAACTGTTTAACCATCACAAACACGTTATTTCAACGTCATGCTAATGGGATACACGTGTAAGGTGCCGGGATACAGGAAGATATTAAACAGATTACATTCTTGCTCGATAACGGTCTAGGAATCAAGGAAAAGACTGTAGAAGCTACCCAGATGCAAATATAGACAATGACAACAACACAGTAATTATAAAATCTGAGCAAAAATTTAAAAATTTGAAAAAAGGGAAGGAAAAGGGTACGTTAACTTTGAAAAAATATAAGATAAGGATACCCACAAAAGATTTGAAAAAAAGTCAACCGAATTGATAAAACACACCAGGAGAAGTTCTAAAACTAAGTAAATAGAAACATAATGGAAAAATGTTAAATTCAGCTTAGACAACGCGGCCAGAGATATTCTGAGATATTAACGTATATAAATTAAGAAACCATTGGAATCAAAGTATATTCTCAACTTAATAGAAGAAAGGTGAAAATACAAAAACAAACCAGATGAAGCCCATAAAATGGAAAACTATTCGCAAATGCAGAAAAGCTAAAGTACAATGCATTGATGAAAAATGCAAAGAGATACAAACTAAGATGGAAATACGAAAGACCGATGAAGCATACAAGCTAATTAGAATGAATTTTGTTGATATCAAACCCTATAGCAAAAATATAAGTGACCAGGAGGAAACATCATAATAAAAAATTATAAGAATATATGAGGAATTTATATGCAAGACAGAAACTAACAACACTAACACAGGAATCTAGCATTTAAAAAGATGACTTGGGATAGCCTATATTTAGAAAAGATCTTGAATTGATCTGAAATTAAGGCACTGAATACAGATAAGGTGCAAGCAGAAACTCTAAAAGCTGCTGGACAAGTAACAGAACTTCTTTTCTAACTTGTAAGTTCTATATATATATATATATATATATATATATATATATATATATATATATATATGAGACAGGCGAGACACCCAAAGATTTCAAACATAATACCATTGCCAATATATCAAAAAGGAGAGGTGCGAATGAATGTGAAAATTTTCAGACCATAAGTTTGACAGCAGACGTGTAAAAAATATTAACTAGAATCGTACAAAGACGGGTGGATAAGCAGGTTGATGAAATAGTAAGAGAAGATCATATTGGGCTTCCGCGAAGCAGGGAAGCACAAAGCACGAGAAGCAATTTTAGCTCTAAAGTTGATGATGGAGAGTACAATAGAAAGACAAAAAGTGTCTATAAGTATAGGGTTTGTAGATCTGGAAAAAGCATTCGATAATGCAAAATGGTAAAATGATGAAAAGGTTAATTGTATTTAAACCCGATGATTATCGTAAACAACTATAGGTGTTGGTTTTGCAATATTCTTAGCAAATGTTGATTGTGCGAAAGGAGTAATTGGAAAACTATTGATTCAGCAATTGTCGGGGGGGATAGTCGTCAGGTTGCTTAACCCCCTTCGCGATCCACCGAATAGAAAGGGAAAAGTGCAAAAGATATAAAAAAAGGATTAGCACAATACCGTGCTGATCTATCAAGAAAAAGCTGCTGCTGTGTTCTAAAACAACAAACATAGAAACAAGAAAAAAAAATCCTGAAAGCATATGTCTGGAGTACAGCACTAGACAGCTGCGAAACGTGGACAGTACTAGAAACAGACAACAAAAAATAGAAGCCTTTGAAATGTGGTGCTACAGATGTATGATAAAGACGGACAGGCGAAGTTAAAGTTCTAGAAATAGCAGGTGAAGAAAGATAGTGGAAATAGTAAAAAAACGAGCGATATAATGATACGACACTTTCTAAAACAAAAGGGAATAATGCGGGATATATTTGAAGCAGAGAAAGGAGAAAAATAGATGTAGATATGGTCCTAGATTAGACTTATGTACACAGATAGTGAAATATGTAGGCTGTGGGAATTTCGGGGAAATTTGTTTGCTAGCTCAGAATAGAAAGCAATTGATGTACGCGTCTAACTAGTTCCAGGAATGTAGTAGATCTAATGATGATGATTGTAATTAACATCTTATATTTACTTTGTCTCTGGCCAGTTGTGAAGAGCGGTGTACTATATAGGTGTCTTCTTTCAAAATTTCTATACTTAAACATTCTGTTAAGTTGCACTTCCGCTGAATGTAATTTTTCTTCATTCTCTTGTGCAATATTTTCTAGGCCATGTATTTCTAAATTGATATTTCTTCCTTCTTGTTCAATATAATTGATTATATTCTCTAGTTTCGTAACTTTTTAGTCGCTTTGTTTGTTTTCCACTAATAAAGTTTTATGGTATTAGGCGATTTCTGATTTGATTGTTTTAAAGGTAGAAGATCCTTTCTTTGGGACCATCATACAGATTTGCTAGTCATTTCATATCACTAGCTAAATCGTTTATGGCTTTCGTTTACCCATCCAATTTCCGATTAATTGCATTAAATATTCTCCCATGTCATTGCCTTCTTGCGAATCATTACTCGCTTATCCATCATCTTTTAGTTGTTTTTTACACTTTTGACGTTTTCACTTCTGCCTTTTGATTAACGAAAGCTTTTTATAAGTTCATTCTGCTACTCCAGAACATGCAGAATAGTATTCCCACTTTCAAGTACAACACTTAATATAGTTATCATCAGTTGGTAGTTTATCTTTGCATTTTTTTCAAACCATTTCTTCACATCGTTGATTTAAAATGTGGGTAATTTTAGCAGCGAGAGCATTAATACATCATTAGGATCACCGAATACTCAATTATTGGTTATATTCTAGTCAAATATAGTTACATGATTAATTTACGAGCGCAGCCTAGTACGTCTATACTACTCGGAGATCGAATCGTAATAATAATAATAATAATAATAAACTTTGCCTACATCCTACATAAACGTTACTAGGGGTTTTGTACATTAATTTAAACTTTGAAATTGTAAGAAGGTTATAACTCATCATACGAAGGCAAAAGAAACGTACAATATTGATTTTTAAAAGCAAAGCAAAGGTTTTTATATATTTAAATTTACTTTAACATTACAGTTTTATTTCTATTACAATAGTTATACGTAACTTTTGGTATATGTACTAGAATACACTTCTCACTGAAAGTAAAGTCTCTAAATGTACTTCTAAGTAGACATAATATAAAACATGAAACGCGATAAAATTGAAGAGCAACTGAATTTTTCGATTTTCCTATTATTGATTTCTGAAGGAATCTATGCATATATAAATATTAGCTGTTTTCTTGCCAAATGCTAAAAAGGTTAAATTCGCTAACCGTTGGTGTACCGATACATAGACTTTGCACTCTGTTGATTGTTGTGAAAACAGAAAAGTTAGATTCACAGAATACCTTACTGCAAGAAAATGTTTTTCCAGTTGCTAATATATTGTAAGTTTTCTGAAAAGCCACTTTCTATTTATATATTTTGTAACGCTAGTGCGTTATTTAATTTTAACATTGGCTAGAAAAAGAGAAGTTTTAAAATTGGGTTAGTTAAATCAGCACGAAACACCCTTAAAAATTTAGAAACATTGGTAGTTTACATTTAGTAATGTTCCTATTTTAATACAATATTAAATTAGGAACGTAGAACTAAAAGAGTAAAGCATGAACTGAATTATATACAAACAGTAATAAAAATTGCTACTTTACATCGCTTCGTATTAAGTTAAAGAAAATTACAGAATAGTCATCGGTAAATAACACTGCATGTTAAAGTTTATTTGTACACACACGATTTAAAAACTCCTATCTGCGTAATTGGTCCAATACGCTCCAATAATCATACTCTCATAAAGTACAGCCATAAAAATGTATTAGAAACGTAAAATAAATAACGCAACTTTTGGTAGTATCAAATATAAAAGAATGATATTGGCACTAAACTTAAGCGGTTTAGACACATTACCTCGCGAGAAGGAGGGCATCGGAGAATAACCCTGGGACGGCATGACTTATAAAATCTCCCGATAGTAGTATGAGCGGATCATTTCGGATCAGATTAATAAACACCAGCGAGCAACCTTTCAATACTCGATCGTGACTTTAGGCGATGGTTGAAAGATAAGTAGGTTAAGATGCGGGATGACGGTATTCAAATATCGAAGTTGTCAGGGATTAGACGGACTCTCGGACGTAACTAAACGCGGATATTATACAGCGGTCTCATGGAAGAAGTGACCAGTGGCTTAAAGCGCATAGTTAACCACAAGTTGTAATTTTTTAAAAATCTTTTGTGGATATCCTTATCTTTTATTTATTCAAAGTTCAAGTACCCTTTTCCTTCCCTTTTTTCAAATTTTTCAATTTATGGTCAAATTTTATAATTACTGTGTTGTTGTCATTGTCTATATTTGCATCTGGGTAGCTTCTACGGCCTTTTCCTTGATTCCTAGACCGATATCGAGCAAGAATGTAATCTGTTTGATATCTTCCTGTATCCCGCATCTTACACGTGTATCGCCTTTTAGCATAACAGTTTTTGTGGCAAAATTCTGCTAGACCATTTTCCTGTCACTTCTAGTGCCTGAACCAACTACTACTGCTCTTTTCCTTCCCACACCTACCACTGCACTAAAATCTGCAATGAATATTTAACTTAATGTCCTTTTACGAATATTAGTATATGTCTTCTATTTCTTTGTAGAGCGTTTCTACCTCGTTCTTACTATAGCAAGAGGTGGTATTATATTTATCGGTTTAGATTCTAATCTAATCACGAGTTTTCGTTTGTTTTCTACACAATGTCCAATATTTATCCACATACCTATCCCCACTTCTGAATTTCCTTTCTTTGATCTTAAAGAATTGCCCTAAAGTCTACGCTCCAAAAATCCTCAGCCTCTAGCCACCGAATTGTGCCAATCTATCATATCCAACGATAGCCTCTCCATTGCAAGTTTCAAATTCTCTAGCCTGCCTACATGCTTCATGCTTCTAACATTCCACGCCCCGACTCACAAAATGTTCCCGGTACTGCTTTTCTTCTTATTGGACTTTTCGATCACATCAACTGAAATAGTACTCGCCCAAAGATCTGGATGGGGGACTATATAATCTCCAGAATCTTTTACCCAGAGAATACTGATCTTTTTAAAACGACTTTGGTTCCATGCGTGCATGGGAAGTAATGTGGTGGTTTTCCGTTGACTTTCGCCTTTGCCACTCTAAGTACCGAAAAACCTGCTGCCCTCATTTGGGGTCTCAAATTTGGTTATTTACCAAGGACCCCACTAGTTTCTTTAAATCCATAGTTCAGCTCTTCAGCAAACTGAAACACGCATGCATTCTATCCGTTCTGGTATTCTAGAACTTCTTCAAGGTGCAGGTCCTTTCAGAACAGAAAATGTTAATAACTAGTAGTAATTTAATTGTCACTAAGGATGTACGTAAATTGACTCTGTATGAAAATCTTACTACGTATATTAAAATTTGTTTGCGGCATGCTAAACTTAAAGCAAAGAAGAAAGAATAACATTTGTTTGGGTACGGTTTGGTAAAATTTTGATTAAACATTAGAGTAAAACGCCGTATGTACTAAGAATTGAAATTTGAGTGATCTCAAGAGAAAGAAGCTTAAAACTAGATTATCTAGTTGAATTTACAATCAAAGTTAATGTTAGACGAGGAAAAACAAAATACAAATTCTATACATCAACTTTATAAAAGTCTGGCTGATTGGAACTTGAATAACATAAGTTTATTAACTATATGTTTAAATATACAGCAGATAAGAAGTCACTTTCAAAAACTTATTACTATATATCTCCAAACAGAGTGTAAATGTAATTGTGATGGTCTCTAGACCTTGATAATAATTATAAAATAGCAGTCTACAATGTATACTTCAAACTACGTAGCGTCATTAGAGAAAATGGAATTATAATGAACATCGAGAAACATTTAGTATTTGCTAAAGAAGCATTCATACCACCTCATACGAAAATATAGAGGTAAATTTAACAAATAAAAATGATAACAGTTTTAAGTTGATATTTGTTTACAGAACACCAAACAAAAATAAGTATGATTTTCTGCAAGGACTGCGAATTCAGTTGGAAATAGTAAATTGAAAAAATTTTATCTGGCGGATACATTAATTTAAATTTAATGTCAGAAAATCAGTTTGTACCACTTTGAATTGTCTCTAATCATATTTCATTTTAATAGTTTTTGCATAGATAATTCCCACCAATAAGGTTAGGGTTATTTCCTTTAAGAAATATAATTTTTGGGTTACATATATTTCTTAATCTAAAGAGGATTATTTTTGTATCTTATGTTGTTCATACTCAAAAGTTATCAAGCTTATTATTGCGGTTGTAAGGTTAGAAATGATGGCATGGTTACTTTGTACTCTAAAGCATTATAGTTATATAGTTTATTTATTTTTATTAATAATGTATAACGCTGGCGCCTATGCGCTCATCGTCTTGCAACAAAGAAGTTCCACACGCAAAATTCTGATGATTCAAAGAAATACCTCCGTTAAGTCAAGTTAATGTGTCAGTAAGATACATTTTATATATGTTAAATAGAGAAAAACGACAAACGTAATTCCAATTTGCTGTCTTAATTTATTTTTCCGAATTCTACCAAAGATCATCTCGTCGTTTATGGAGGCAAGATTTTTTTTGTTGAACACTTAGTTATTACCATCGAAGCCAATAACTTGCAAGTTGAGTAGGTATAGTTAGGCTTTGATAATTAGGTGTCGAACTCATTAACATGATTAGTCAATGAAGTTTAAAACAATACCATACGAAATTGGCTACTTTTAGTTTTAGGAGACTTGTTCCTGCAGTAGCCAATTTAATGTTGGAATAAGGCATGTCAAATAATAACATCCAACATTTTAGCGAAGTTCGAGGGGTCCCATAGAACGAATTCAGTCCGAAAGATCATTGCTTTTAGTGTTTCCGGAGTAATTACAGTCAAAAATCGCTCCAGAAATTTATGATCAGATTTCTTAAACAATAATCTACAATAACAGTAAATGATTGAACATTTCTTTTATTGTACTGTATGAAGTTATAAATACATGTAACCTAGTATGTTCTTGTTATTAGTTTAAATATTTAGAAAATAATTTTGCTTGCCGAAAACGTTTTGCATTAAACTAAGAAAATTTTATATATTTAGTTACTTCTTTTTTTGTTTATGAATGTTTATATTATGTATTTAAAATGAAAACATAGCTGTGTAATAGTCCTATATTGGTGTTATCCACAACTAATGTAAAGGTAATAATTCCAGCCAGGCGTGATTAACATTCAGGTAATTTACCATCTTAGTTTGTAGACAATTTTTTCAGCAAGCAGTGTTTAGATAGACATATTAGTGTACATATTGTGAACGTTTATTTTAGCATTGGTGTACTCAATTATTCCTCGTGTGAATCTTAGACCAGAATCACTTTCTCGATCTTGGGTTTTAGAATCCTTTTGTTATTTTTTCTGTGCTTTTCCTTAGAAAACCCTGTATTTCGAGATTAAGTCGCTTCCAAAGTACTTCCCGATTAAGACGTATTATACACACGATTGCATTCTGAAACCCTCCCTCATCACTTACACCACCCTTTCCAATAATTTTGTCGGCAACTATTCTTATTCGTACAGTCAAGGTTTTCAGGTACTTTATGAAAATACAGAATTTTAGTAAGGTACTTCCCCGAGCTTCTTGGTGGATCACCGGGTAAATTTTCTTGTGCCAAAACTGAATGTAAGACATATTTATTTGTGGTGTGTATAATAAGGTTTGTTCAGGAACTGTGTGTATTAAAATCTATGATCACTATATGATTGTAATAAAAATTTTCTTTCAAATGTCAAACGTACACCACGAACCAGTAAGGAAAGTAGTAGTCGAAAATAAAATAAGAGGAAGTTTGATTACTTTGAGCTTAAATGCCTTAATGAAGGTGCAGCAGGATCCGGAAAAATTGTATAATGATCTATTGCACATATTTGATCAAATGTACAGTAATCGCTGTAGGACGGTCTACAATTGGGGAACAAAGTTAAATACGTAAGGAAAGAAACTTTAAAAAGAATGGATGACTCACGCATTACTAAAATGTATAGAAAATCGAGATTAACTGCTTAAAAATAAGGGCAGTCAGAATATGAAATAAAGAAATTTGTGTATAAACGTTACAGAAATTAGTTAGTGGCAACAGGAAAGAAAGGTAGAGGTACGCCTAGATTAGAGTAGTGCACACAATTAGTAAAAGATGTAGGCCGTGGGAATTTTAGAGAAATGTGTCGGGTATCTCGAAATAGGAAACAATGGATATACGCGTCCAACCGGTTCTAGGACTGAATACCTATTGATGATGATGTCCTTAGATTTTCGATCTTGAAAATGGTTTGACGCCTACATCCATTGATTTCTATTCTAAGCTGACACTCCCACAGCCTACATCTTTGAGCATCTGTGTGCAATAGTCTTACATTTACTTTTCTATTTTTCTATCTCTGCTTCTAGTATATTCCGCATTATTCCCTCATGTCTTAGTATGTGATCTACATCATTCCACATATTTCTTTCTCCCCTACCATTTCTAGAACCTCCTTGTTCTTAACTTTACCTGTCCAAAATATCCTCATCATTCTGTACACTTCTTCTACTGTTCAAGTTTCACAGCCCTACAGTGTTGTGGTCCACACATATGCCATCAGCAATCATTTCCTTGTTTCTATGTTTGTTGTCTTTAAACCTAGTAGTTACTTTTTCTTGTCAAATATCGCACTAGAATGTGCTAATCTTTGTCAAATCTTTTGCACTTTTCCAGCTAGCGTTATTTGGTTTCTTAGATAGCAATCCTCAACCTCTTGTAAGTAGCTCTCGTTTCCAATTTTTCCCCTTGTTTTTATTTATTTTCCCCTCCTTTGCATGCTAGTATTTTAGTTTTATTTTTGTGACTTTTCACACCGTATTTTTCTGATAGACAGTTTCCATTTCATCAAGAGCTGCTTCTAACTTTTTCTTGCTAGATGCTCATAACGCTATATCATCTGCAAATATAAGCATATCAATCTTTTGTCCTTGCATAATAATTGTCTTTCTGCATTTGACAGTATTCATTGCCTCTTTGATGTACACATTAAAAATTAACAGGGATAAGGCGCATCTATGTCTCACTCCTTTCCTAATACTTATTTACTTCTCTGCGGTCCTGCTCTAGTTTTATTACCGCTGTCAAAAATATTAATTAGAATTGTACAAAGACAGATGGAAAAACGGGCCGAAGAACTATTAGGAGAAGATCAATTTGGGTTTAGACGAGACGGGGAAAAACGGGCTGCTATTCTAGCTCTGAGGGTGATAATGGAGAAGACAATAAAAAATGTGACACCATGTGTATTAGAGTTCGTAGATCTGGAAAAAGCATTCGACAATGTAAAATGTAAAAAATGTTCAAAATACTCAAAAAGATTGGAATGAATTTTAAGTATAGACAGATAGTATATACTTTATACAAAGAACAAACAGCTGTATTAAAATTAGAGCAGGAACATAGAAAAGCAGATATTAGGAAAGGAGTGAAATAGGGATGTGCCCTAACCCCGTTAATTTTTAACTTTTACACCAAAGAGGCAAAAAATACTGTCAAATACAGGAAGACATTTGGAATTATTATTATGCAAGGACAAAAGGTTGATATGCTTAAATTTGCAGATGATATAGCGTTTTAGCATAGAGCAAGGAAGAGTTAGAAGCAGCCCTTAATGAAATGGAAACAGTTCCAACAGAAAGATAAGGTATGAAAATTAACAGAAATGAAACTAAAGTACTAGTATGCAGGGAAGGGAAGACAAATAAATCAAAATCCAGAATACCAATAGGAAACGAGAACATAAAAAGTTAAGGATTTCTGCTACCTAGGCAGCACAATAACGCATTATGTGAAAAGCGCAAAAGATATAAAACAAAGATTAGCACAAGTTCGTACTACATTCTACAAGAAAAAGTGATTACTGTGTTTAAAGACAACAAACATAGAAGCAAGGAAAGAATTGCTGACAGCATATGTGTGGAGCACAGCACTGTACGGCTGTAAAACTTGGACAGTAGTAGAAGCGGCCAGGCAAAAGATAGAAACCATTGGAGCGTGGTGCAACAAACGTGTCATGTAGATATCATGGACAGAAAATGTTAAGAACTATGAGGTTCTGGAAATGATAAGGGAAGAAAGAAATATGTGGAAAACAGTAAAAAATGGCAGAGATAGGATGATAGGTCACATACTAAGGCATGCGGAAATAGTGCGGAATATATTAGAAGCAGAGATACCAAAAAAAAGGGAGGCAGAGGTAGACCTAGGTTAGACTATTGCACACAGATAATCAAAGATGTAGGCTGTGGGAAATTCAGGGAAATGTGTAGGCTAGCTCAGAATAGAAATCAATGGAGGTACGCATCGAACCAGTCCCAAGATGGATGAACTAATAACGAAAAAAATAACTGAACTTAAACATGATAATTATTATACGCAATTATAGATACTGGTTGTGCAATATTCTCGAATAATGTAAATTGTGCAAAAGGATTTACAGGAGAACTATTAATTCGGCATATGTCTAAGTGTTGCGAGATCTTGACAGCCACAGGCTGCTTAACCCCCTTCACATACCACTGACTCTCGGTGAAATAGAGCATATAGTTAGAAAACAATAGAAGGGGAACCGAGCTATACATAGGCTGTGTGGGAACTTCGGGGAACTATTTGGCTAGCTTAGAATATAAATAAGTGGATGTACGTGTCCAATCAGTTTTGAGACGGAAAACCTAATGACCAAAAAATAAGCGCAGATAAATCTGATGAATATTATAAATAACTAGAAATGTTGGTTGTGAAATATCTGCAACTAATGTTGTCTGTTCGAAGAGATATATTGAAAAAAATATTAAATCGGCAAATGTTCAAGTGCTGAGAGAACATGGCAGCCACAGACTGCTTACCCCCCTTCACAACCACTGAATGTCAGAGAAATAGGGTATTTTATTGTAAAACAATGGAAGGGGACCAAACTGCATCTAACAAGAAAAAACAGCGCCTATGAACAAATACAACAAACATAAAAACGAGAAGAAAATTGTTGAAAGCATACGCGTGGAGTACAACACATTATGCCTATGAAATACAGGCAGTAGGAAAGGCAGACAGAAAAAGGGTCTTTTGAAATGTTGTGCTTCAGATGTATGAGACTAACAGCATGGACAGACAAAGTTAATAAAAAATAGATGATAGAAATAGTAAGGGAATAAAGATATCTGTGGAAAAAGAATAAGAGAAATAGAAGGGCAGAATGCGTTTTAAAGCATTTTTGGGGAATAGTACAGGATATATTACAAGCAGAGATAGGAAAAAGGAGGTAGATGTAGACTTAGATCAGAAAGTTATAGATGCAGACTATGCAAATTTCAGGGAAATATGTAGGATAGTTCAGAATAGGAAACAATGAGGGTACGCGTCTAACCAGTTCCAGAACTGAAGGTTTAATGATGATGATGAATTTTGACGATTATTATAAGCAACTACAAATGTTAGTTTTGCAATATTCTCAAGTAATGTTAATTGTGTGAAAGAATTCACTGAAGAACTAATAATTCGCCAAATGTCTGTGTTGGGGATTTTGGTAGCCGCAGGCTGCTTAACCCCCTTCACATATTTGGAAAACAATAGAAAGGAAAGGGAGCTGTATATAGGCTGTATGAATGTCGGGAAACTATGTAGGCTAGCTCAGAATAAAAAACAGTGCAGGTACGTGTCCAACCTGTTCCAAGATGGAAAACCTAATAACAAACAGCTAATTGCACTTAAACCTGGTGTGTACTAAAAACAAATACAGGTGTTGGTTTTGCAATATTTTCAACTAGTCTTGGTTGTGCAAAAGGATTCATTGAAAAACTATGAATTCGGCAAATGTCTTTGGTGTTGGAGGACGTTGGTGGCCGTCAGGTTGCTTAACACCTTTCACATACTACTGAATATCAATAAAATAGGGTATATATTTACAAAACAGCAAAAGAGGAACCAAACTGTAGCTAGCCAGAAAGATCAGCGACTATGTTCGAAGACAAAATGCATGGACAAAATGAAATAGGGGCAGTAAGAGAAGCAAGCAGGGAGAGGAGGAAGCGTTTTGGAATGTTATGCTTTAAATGAATGATGATCATTGCATGAACACATAAAGTTAATAACAAGGAGGTTATAGAAATAGTAGGTGAATAACGATATCTATGAAAAACAAAAAAAATAGGAGACAGAGGACAGGATACTTTCTAAGGCATTTTTAGGGAATAGTGCGGGGTATATTACAAGGAGATATTGGAAAAAAGAGAGTTAGATGTAGACCTAAATCAGATTATTACACGCATATAGTGAAAGATGCACACTGTGGGAATTTCAGGAAAGTGTGTAATTAGCTCAGAATAGGCAACAATGTAGGTATGCGTCCAACCAGTTCCAGGACTCAAGATCTAATGATGATCATGGCGGTTTTGTATCCTTAATATTCATTCTATTTAGTTTTTATGCTTCGTATGTCTTTCATATTTCCGTCTTAGTTTGTACCTCTTTACACTTTTCATCAATTCATTGCACTTTAGCTTTCCTGCATTTGAAAATAATCTCCCATTTCATGTATTTGTATGTCTGTTTTCCTGCTTCGTATTATCTGATTTTAATTTTCACTTCTCTTTTATTAAATTTAGAGTATCCTTTATTACCCAGAGCTTCTTATTTTCTTTTTGTTATACACCAGAATATCTTTGGCCGCCATATCTAAGCTAGATTTAATGTTATTCCATTCTGTTTCTACTTCAATATTATCAGAAAATTTTCCGATGTTTTTCGGTAATTGTTTTGTGGATATCTTTATCTTTCAGTTTATCAAAGTCTTTTCTTTAAAACTTGTCGACCATACCCTTCAAAGTAGTCTCCTTCCGGAGATCCAAATGGGGAGACTATTTTAACTCGGAATCTTTTACTCCACCGAATGTCATCATTTTAAAACATTTTCAGTACGCTGTGTACTTGGGAGGTAATGTGGTGGTTTTCCGCTGCCTTCCACATCGTAGTAGCGTGTCTTAGAGTGTCATACCGATCCCCAAAGTGTCTGTCGCTGTAAGTGCCGAAAAAATTTGCTGCCCTCTTTCAGGGATAGCAAAGTGTAATTTGAAATTGTTGACTTACCTTCTTTCCTAACTTTACTTTGCCTGTCTAGCTCAACGGAAATAATGGAATTTATAAAATAAAATCAAACACAGCAATATCACAAAGCATCTATACAGTCTGAAGTATTTTCTTTCATACAAAAGAATATAGAACACTTACAGCATAATTTCTTAAAGTATAAAATTATTCCGAACAAGTACTTAATTATCAAAAATGTTCCTCACCTAAAGTTGCTTGCAATTTACAGAACTCACATCTCTTCTCTTGTGGATAGCTTACCTGTTTTTTTTTATTCCCACGCTTGTAAGGCGTGTTTTCGCTAAAAAAATGCTTGACAGATTGTCTATAAGAAAAGGTAAGCGTTTCGAACTTACAAAATCCACAAAGCGCTTCTCTAATTCGTAATTAACGGTATTAAATATTTTCCGCTTCCATTCTTTAATTGCCGTCAAATACCAGTATACAAAATCATGCATAAAATATCCATTTAGAAACCAATGTGCATACTCGGCTTCATTATTTAGGTTAATTTTTAAAAAGCTTTTTATCTTGAAGAATTTTCCATGTTCATTACATTTAATAACTTCTATGTTTATATGCAGGTTACGTTTAACTTTGTCATCGACGTTATATTTTTATTATTAATTACGATATGCATATTGCATTCTCAAAATATCATCGTCGCAAAGCAAGAGGCTCGCGACCTAATAAAAGTAACATTTTCGCAACCGAATTCATGAATGAATTTTTTTAATCAAAGTTACGGTATAAATACAATTTATCTTGACTACGACTGGCTTTTTACATTTTTCTAGTTTTGAATGAAATCTAGTACACCGCAATAAGGTAAGATTTCCTAGAAGAATTTATTAACGTCGACTTGCGTAATTGATATATAATCGAGACGAGCGCTGCTTCGTCCTTCTCTAACACATATAAGGTTACTCTTCGCATCGCATCTCTCCTACAATGATTGCGAAGGCAAATAAATAATTCTTCTTAATTTTATCGGTATTTAACGTTCCTGCTGCTTCCTAGAATAAATATTTAATTCATTAATTAAGTGTTTACGTTGTTTTATGTACAGATGACGCATTTTCTATATTTCTCGCAAAACTTCGTAAAAATACTTTATTTAAAATGAATTTATGTAAAACAAAAGTCAATTTATATGATTAATTTAAAGCTTTATAATGCAAAAGAGGTGCATTTTATAAAAAATAACTGCTTGCACGGTGAAACGTGTTTTAATACATAAAATTAAGATTAAAATTGGGGTTTTAAATAAACGAAATTATTTATTTTTACGCACGGAAAGTGCATTTTTTTACTACAAACGGATGGCTTTGTATTTACGCTTGAAAATTATCGATTTGCATTCTCATTTAATGCGTTTTAAGGTATCTTAAAACAATTATTTTTACATAAACGGCTTACATTATTTGCTATGTATTTACAATACGCTTATATCAATACACGGGGATTATTTATACACGCGCAATTACATTTTTTGCTTGGTAAAAAGTAAGCATGTATTATACAGGGTGTAACCATGAATTTTCGGATATTTCTATTCCTTTCGGATTCTTTCATACTTTGGTGGGCTTTGTTTGTAGAATTTGGGCTTCAACGGCCTCTCGTAGCCCCTTATCACGCGACATTATATATATATACAATATATATATATATATATATATAAAATATATAATATATATTATTTATATATAATATATATTATATATGATTCCGGAAAAAAATTGAAATTTTCGAAGACTCATGGTTACGCCCTGTACAACACAAGCGTACTTTTATTCATTAAGTAATCCGCGTCAATCAAGCAACAATGCAATCCCGTGTGTACAAATAATCACCCTGTATGATATAAGCGTATTGTAAATAAATAGCAAACTGTAAAAACGCATTAAATGCGGACTTTATGCTTTATAAAAATTAATCAATTTCAAGCGTAAATACATAGCCATTAATTATCATAAAAAATATATTTCCCGTTACATATGAAACATTTGTTCTATTTAGCGTAAGAACTATATCAATCTTGCTAAAGATGAAACGCGTTAATCTTAATCATGTGTATTAAAAACACGCTTTACCGAGAAGGCAAGTATTTCCTCTAAAATAACAAGTCATTTGTATTATAAAGCTTTAAATTAATTATATAAATTGATTTTTGTCTAACATAAATTTATTTTAAATAAATATGTTCTTGAAATTTTGAGGGGAATTGAGAAGAAATACGTCAATTTAGTATTACCTCATTAACAAAGATACGTTTATTCCGAGAAGCAACCGGAACATTAAAGAACCCATAAAATGTAATAAAAATTGATAACAATTATTTATAAGCTTTCACAATTACTGGATTAGTATGCCACGCCACAATAACCTTGAGTGTTAGAGAAGGACGAACTGCGCACACTAAGAAGTCGAACGCGCTAACGAAGTATTAAAACGCAACAATTTGAACGCTAATAAAAAACTCCCAAAAAATTACGTCAGGTAGGCGTGTATTGTTTGGAACGGAATTTTTTTAAATAAACTTTATTTCTTATTAGTTTATTACCTAAGAAATTAAAAAAGACCTGATCCGTTCCCTGATTAACCCGTTGTTGAAAGTTAAAATAAAAGTTTCTTGTTGTTCAATTGTTCGAAATCACTCTGTTTTGTGTGTGTGTGCGCGCGCTAGTGCGGAATTTGGAATTGAATCGCGTTTGTGTATTCATGAATTCGATCGCGAACTGATACTTTGATTAAGTCGCTAGCATGTTGCTATACGAAAATGTTATTTTGAGTATGCAATATGTATATGGTAATTAATAATTACCATGTAACAAGTGAATAATGAAGTAAATTTTAAACGTTACCTGCATAAAAATGGAAATTATTAAATGTAATTACAGACAATGAAGTAGAAAAATTCTTCAATATAACGCTACTTTAAAAATTTTATTAAATAATTGAAAGGATGATTTAAGCAAATATGTACTTTGGTAAGTGCTATTTCTCAATGGAAGTTTTATGCATGATTTTGTAAGCTGGGATTTCAGGTCAATTAAAGAATAGAATTCGAAGATATTTAATAGCGCAAGCAAATTGGAAAACTTCTTCGTGGATTTTTGCAAGTATAATTTTTATAAAAACATTGTTTGTAACTGATATTTGAGTATTTGACATTTAAATCTAAAGTAGAATAGGTCCTAATTATATAACAATCTTTTTGTAAGGAAGTTCAATACACTCTCGCCTTTTTTATAAATTATCTGTCAAAGATTTTCATTGGCCAAAACAAACCTTACTAGCGTGAGAGTCATAACCAGGTAAACTATCCATAAGAGAAGAGAGTCAGTTCTCTATATTTAAATGTAACGAAAGTAAGGAACATTTTTATAAATAAGTAAATAGGTTGCAACGTCGTTTTCTTTGGTTGCAAATTAATCCTATTAAACATGTAGTTCTAATCATCCTGCAACTTTAATAATGTTAGAACCGAACAAATTAATTTATCAAACATATTTTAGCTAATAATAAAGCAGCAGTATAATTTAGATAATAAATAATAATAGGTATCTCTTGTTATGTATTTTCGTCTTAGTTAAAGTTTATTGATAAGCGTTAATATTGAACTGGAGAACACGTTTGTTATTCTTGATAATTCTTAACCGCTTATTTCATATATACAATTTCCTTTCCTTTTGGTATCAACTATTGGCAAGGTAAAGTCGTTGCTGCTTTTTGTTACGCGTTGCGGATTTAGCACGTCGACTCTTATCTTAAATTACTATTGGGATAGTGTGGTATGTTGGTGAGATTTGTTGATTCCCATTAGTAAAGATTTCGCGCTGTGCGGATTTATAACCTTGCCAATACTACAGGTAAGTCATGTTTGTTTGCACTTTGCCCGTCCATAATTTCTATATTATTTTAGTGCTCAATTTTGATTGTCTACTTGTTGTGATTAGTAGATTAATTTCTCTGTATATCAATCCGTAGGAATCGTACTTCGCTACCTGCGGTACGTTTTATGGTCTAGTTTTTCAACTCAATTAATATGTAGTTTATTACAGGGTTTTTTTGTTTTCTTGTCTTCTTGTTTATGTTTACGATTGGCAATGTTGTTACTGGTGTGCTAAGCTGAATCCCGTTTTACTGTACCATTTCAAAAACGTTTTCTAAGTTTATCTAGTCTGGAATCCGATTCAAAATATATGTAAATATTAAGAGTTTTATCTATGTATTTTTTTGGGTTTATAAATAATTGTAATTAATTAAGTAGACATTGGTTATATTTTAGAGTACATTAATACTGCTTAAAATTGTAATCGCCGTATCTAACTTAAAGAATATTATTAGTATTATTAACCACCCATTTATAACAGGTTTTTTAACGTCCGCCGATCGCGTCATTGAGTTTCGATTTATTATCACTCGATAAAAATTGCTTATGCGCCGAGGTGGATCCACGTCGCGTGTTATGTACCAAATTATTCCTTTCATTGAATTGTTTTGCGTATCTCGCCTTGGTGAGTTTAAAATTAATTATTTGACGCCTTCGCGCGTGCGTATCCTTATTAAATTTTAATCCATAATTATTTGTACGAGGTCTTGGTGTGTTTGTCTTTAATCTTGGTTTTTTTTGTGTTATTCATTATGTAGTTTCACATCAAGCTCTCGCTACAAACCTAAACATTTATACTCATTCTTATTGTATTGCTCGTTTTTTTTTATTATTCAGTCTGAACTACAATAAATACCATGTTATAATACTTGTTCTATTAGAAGTGACAGCTCTTGCATTTTGCGCTGGGAAAACTATAGGAGTACGTTAGGTCCCCGGACTTATCAGTGTCTTTATTTTATTGTTCTCCTGGACCTTGGCGCCCTTTTTGTGCTCTGGGTTTTCTTTCTCCTTTGCAGAACCTTTGTTCTTCCCAACGTTGTACGAATCCCGACCCCAATATTATCCAAGCCGTGGCTTAATTATTTGCCATCAGTTTTCCCCAAAGGAGACTATTAGTTTGGTTTCGATTAGATTTCTAATTTGAACTGTGACAAGGTACCTGTTTTAAATAATTTGATGTTTGAAAGAAATTATGCTATAAATGTTCTATATGCTTTTGTATGAGAGAAAATATTTCATACTATATAAACGCTTTGTGATATTGCTGTGTTTGATATCATTTTATAAATTCCAACATTTCCGTTGATCTAGCCAATAAAGTTAGAAAGGAAGGTAAGTCAACAATTTCAAATTTTACAATGTGCTCTATCTGTATCACGGCACTTTTTTAGCGGCGCATCAAAGCAAGGCATTTTCATATAAACAATCAACCCATGCGGTACTAGTTGTCAAGTAATGACACGTATTTATTCGATTTTCAATCAAATGAAGGATATTTCGACAGTTAGCGGTTGATATTTCCACGGATTTTGTCGATATTAATTGTCGGACGTTCAAAAAATTTCAAACTTGAAGCACACACACTCCCGGACGTTTAAATATCGACTTTGTATTACGTACGGTCTAAAAACCTGCGATAACAATCGCCAACTGTTGAAAGAGTCGAATAAAGATACGTCTTAGCATATTCGATACAAGGAATGATGACGATTAGAGCTCCATTGCTAAGTTGCTTACAGTGCTAAACCGCAAATCTAGTAGTCTCAGATTGAAGTACAGCTGTGACGCTTATTTGTGACAATTTGCAATTACGATTGCAATTGCAATCTAATGGGCTGAAAATGCAAGGAAACTTATCATTGATTGTTCTTGTTTTGCAAATTGTCAGCAATCACAATATTTTAACATGCCGATAGATTTTTGGTTCGATACCGACTTAAGAGCTATCTTTATAGTTTTCTGAAGTACTTTTTTTGTAAAGCTACTTGCAACATTCGGTACCGAATTGGGCAAGAAGGCGCTTAGCCAATAGTAGAAAACTAATTATCATAATTTAGTCCCTAGTTCAAATTCATCATATCGAATCCTGGTTAGAAAAATCTAACCTAAAAGATTAACATTACTCGTAAACTTGTAATTGTGTAGCTTAAATAATTTCCACAAAATTATAAAACAAAACTGCCAACATAGTTTGTCTTAAACGTATCGATACCGAACCTATCTATTTCTTTAAGGTAGAATAGTACTAGTTCTTTTACTTTTAACAAATTAAAATATCCATATCTTACCCAAAGGTAGATATGTCCTGGAATAGATTAAACAATAGAGAATTGTGAAGTATGTTAAATTGGTAGGGCCTAAAGTCTGGCGTTTTATTTGTTATAGAAATATTGTTTATTTATACTCGACAAAATAAATGAGGGAACATAATTGCTAATCATTTGTAATAGATTAAAAATTTTAATTATTATAAAATAATTCTTTAGTTGTTTTTTCGTTTTGGTTTATAAAATCATCAAATCGTAGTTTTACGCCAATCACAGAAAATTTTTAATTATTTTTGGGTTCAAAGCATAGTATCAAATAGTGACCACATATAAGAGCCTGTAACGTCGTGAAAAATAAACTCTGATTATTTCTATATAGTATTGTTCTCATAAATAAAGAAAGATCTTAGCTGTCCCAACTTTAGATTGTAAAGTATTGTATCCTCAAATCATCAACGCATTATCATCAAAGTAGTAATCTAATGATAATAAAACCCTTGGATTCGTTAACTGAACGTCGTAGTAAAGCCTTTACAATGTATATTTTTAGAAATGCCATTTCAAGTTAACCTCTCAAAACAAGAACAAAAGTGTTTTGTATCTCAAATTAGTTAACTTACCGGACTGAGGTGAAACTGGCGGCCTACCCGTAGCGCCTGTGTACAGAAATGACCAAAATTAATTGGATAAACGATTTATATCTGAGTTGTTATTCTTACAGTGGAAGGTTAAGCTTTCTAAAAACTACAAAGCAAAGGATTTACCCTACATTCCCTTCAAAATCTAGTCATAGTATGCAGAGAAAGAATGATATTCCACAGTGATAAGTTTTAAATCCTTTGTTTTTAAATTCTTGCAACTAGAGTGCGCGCCACGAGAAGGCCGACTGAAGGAAATGGATATCTATACATTTTCAGAACTGAGCAATATAAATGGGTAGAGGCATGAAAGACAAGACAAAAATTAAGGTTTATAACAGGCGAACAATATTTTTCAAACTAGATGTACTATCATCAGCTACTTCTCGATACCTACCTGCTTTGTACTTAAGTCCACGTTGGCCTTCTCGTAACGCGCAAACTATTAAAACTCCATTTGTATAGAAAATATTATTAAAATTTTAAAAATAAACAAACGTAAACGTTGGAATAGCCTTTTTGCAATAACTAGAACATCTCCATCAAGGAATATCAGACCCTAAATTAAATATATTCAAATACCTAAAATTTTAAGTACCACTAAATTTTTTCACATTAACATTTCTTTTACCTTTTGTATAAATATGCATTCAGAACGTAAATAATCAAAACATTAAATGTACCTATTTTGCTCGTTCAAGGTAATAGGTTCTAATCAAACACTGTTTAGTTTTCTAGTAAGTTGTTCTTTAATTTTTTCAGACAAAATGCACCTCGAGATAAACAATAAAAAAATGGCAAATTATGTTGTAGTTGGAAATATCACGAAAATTGCCAAGACTATAATTAATAAAATCCAAAAACAGAAAGATATATCTCCTGTAAATAAAGTAATATTATGTAAAAGCTTTATCAGATTCTACACTGCTTAGATGGAATTTACATTTTAAAACTATTACAAAACTGTTAAAATATGTACTTATATTTTCTAAACAAACAAATAATATTTTTAATTATGTTTTGAATTAAAAACTAAGCAGTCATATATTTTGACCTAATTTCAATATATCATGTAAGTGATTATTTAGAATGCTATTACAACTCCGAATTCTGTAACTAGATACAAAATTTATAGGCTATTTGCGTACCCAACAATATCGTTGCAAGTAGCACAACAATTTCCCCTTTGTTGCTTACACTACGCTAGTATAGCTATGAGCGAGAATATTGCACTCCACCATTGCAATATTGGGCGTGTTATTGTTTGAGACTGATGGTGTGATTCTGGTTGTGACCCTTAAAACCGTTTGCGGTAAGCTAAAGCGCCCATTTCTAAGCTCTATTCGCTACTTGCCCGGCTAACCTTCCCTTAAAAAATTACGGGAATTTTTTAGGAGGGATATGTTGTTTTAGTGTTTTAGGATTATTGCGATTTCAAGTAGATTTTGTTACTCGTGCTCTGTTGTATTTCGAGTATGTGTAACCAGAGTCTATGGATGTTCCCACTTGGAATCTGATTGCCGCAGTGTGCTTCATCCACAAACTAATTATATGAATGCGTTTAAAGACCACATTGATGTTTTAATTATCCTATATTGAAGTCCGTTTTATCCATTATCCGTGTTAACCACATTATACAATATTTTACTGTGATATTATTAGGTATTCTACGTAATGTGATTACTTACTTACATTATATAACAACGTACTCAACTTCTGGTTCTGTACCTCAAAACATTTTCGAAAGGAAGAGGGGAGGGGTGACTGGGTTGCGGTTTGTAACACATTGAAAGATTAACTAAACTCTAAGAATTTCCATACATCAGATAGCATTGCTTGAAATTAAAAAATAAATTGTAGCTAACTTTAAACTCCGCATTTCTGGATCTAAAATTTTTGAAAGGAGAAGAGCATTTGTGTTGGGTTTTGAAGAAAAATAAAGGGCTAACAAAGTACTAAAGAATTTGCTGTATCAGATTGTTACTCTCCATATCAACCCGTAAGGATAGAAGGTAGTGTGGATATTTAAAAGATTCATAGCAGCTGCGGAAACGACAGCCGTTTTTAGAATCTGTTTACACACCAAACCTACTGGAATTGTTGGAGTTCTGATAGTGCCCCATTGAACACACATTTGTGTTAGAAGTGTTCCTAAGAGATTATAATAGATTTAGAGAAAGCTTCTGAAACGACAACTGCCCCGCCGCGGCAGCCCCCGCAAGGTAATTATACACTGAACTTATTGTATACGTTTGTTCTTCGATATCGCTCCATTTTCGTGTAACTGATACTGACCTCCTTAAGAGATACATAAAAAAGCGAGGTAGTAAAATGAAATTGCTTAAGAAACATATTAGCTTTAAAAACAATAAACAAAGAAACATTAATAAAAACAATTAGGTTTGTACAGTCCTAATGCTTTCAAATAATGTTCAGCCATGATGATATATAATATACTATATATTTAATTTGTCAATACTCAACCCCAAGGTACTACATTGGCTAAGAAGCATGTTATTCCTTATCTGGAAATTTTAAATTTTGCCGAACCCCTGCTATCCTAAGCATGACATCACTCACACACAAGAGCTATACTATACTTTACATGTGACTTTCCAATGCTCCACCCGAAGGTACTACATTGGCCAGGAAGCGAGTTTTTTTTACTCGGAAAATTTGGAATTTAGCCGAACCTTTGCTGTTCCAAGCAAGGTAGGGATCTTTAACGTGCGTGACAACAGTCACACAGGGACCTCCATTTTACCTCTTATACGAACGAGGGTGTATTTTTGTGAAAAATGCTCACCTAATATTATTCAAGCGGAGCCGCCTTACATTATATCTCTTGACGCCGGCGTATTTTTGTGTAAAATACTCGCCTAACATTTTTCAAACAAACTGTGTCGGAAATTGAACGCCTGACCTTGGGCGTAGTCACACGCGAATCAACTAAGCCACCGAACTGCCTCCATAATACTTGGGGAAGTAACTTACGAGGGTAAGGTGAAAAGTTCTCGGCCTACAATGAAAAACTGCAATTTTCAGTAAAATAAAAGATTTTAGTTTTCAACATAATCCCCTTTAACTTCAACACACTTGGTCCAGCGTTTCTCCAACATCAGTATTCCTTCCCGGAAGTGAAAGTCTGGAAGGCTGTGAAAATATTCGTGTACGGCCCTCTCAACTTCTTCATTGGACACGAAGCGCTTCCCAAAAACAAATTTCTTTAAGTTTGGGAACAGATAGAAGTCTGAGGGCGCCAAATCAGGGGAATAGGGTGGATGGCCGAGCAAGTCGTACCCCAAATCCGTCAATTTTCCCATCGTCAATGCACCCTTGTGTGCAGGTGCGTTGTCTTGGTGAAAGACGATTTTTTTCTTCTTCAAGACAGGCCTCTTCTCGCGAATTTTGGCATCTAGCTGGTCAAGAAGTGGAGTAATATTGGCCTGTAATTGTTCTGCCTTTTTCAAGGTAATCTATTAACAGGATCCTTTTCGCATCCCAAAACACGCTGGCCATCACCTTTCCGGCAGATGCGATCGATTTCGCTTTCTTTGGCGCCGAACAACCGGCTTCTGCCCATTGCTTCGACTGCTGTTTCGTTTCTGGCGTGTAATGGTGGACCCATGTCTCATCCAAATCGCCGCACAAAATCGCTAGGATCATTTATTGAACCGGGCCAAACATTGCTGCGAGACTCGTTTTCGCATTAACCTTTGATCGGCATTCAGCAAATGCGGCACTCATCTTGCGCAGAGCCTTAGCATACCTAACCCTTTGTGTAATATGTTTCGCACCCTTTCGTCCAATATCCCTACAGCCTCAGATATCTCCTTCACTTTCATTCGCCTATTGTCTAACACCACATCATGCACTTTATCGATAGTTTCCGATGTAGTTGCGGTGTTTAGTCGTCGTTCACGTGGGTCATCACCAAGGGACGTGCGACCACGTTTAAATTCAGCTGCCCACTTTTTAACGGTTGACAGGGAATGGGCAGAGTCTACGTAAACTTTTGTCAACTTCGGATGAATTTCCTGAAGGGCAAATTCGTCCAAAACGAAGAATTTTATGACCGCACGATATTCAAGTTTATCCATCTTAAGGAAACCGTGATCAGAACCGAATTTTTTCTTTTACTTCGCACGCTGATCTATTAACAAGTGCATATGGGTCCATTTGGTGTTGCGATGGTAGTTAGCGACGTTTAGGTAAGTATTCAAATAACACTAGCAATTTTAAATTCTAAAACCTTGTTGGATGTAAAAAATTACTATACATATAATTTGCATGGTCACAATTAATAGGTATTCTAGATACATTGTACCAATTAGAATAATGTACTTTAAAAAATTATAGCATGTGTGTGGATTAATTAAAATTAGGACTTATTTTAATGACGATATACCTCGTAAGCTATAATAATGTCACAGGGATGTCATTAGAAGAAAATACAAGTCTCTATTTTATGACTAGTAATTTACTAAGTTTTAAACAACTGGAAATCGTTTTACAAAATAGCTAACATAGACCAGATATGATAAAAAAGAGGCGAAAATAGGGCAAGACAGCAATGAAAAAGGTAATACATAATGTTAACGAAAAAAGATTGGTTTGCTAAACAACTAAACCATTGAATGTCCCGGTCACAACATTACATAGAAGATTTATGAAAAACGATATTCCCACGGGGGAGGGAGGTTAGGAGGTGGTAGAACAGTATTACAACGTGACGCAGAAGAACAAATTGTTGAGCATATTGTAGATATGGTATTCCGTGTTTTGGTTTTAATACTGATGATCTAACAAAATTGGTTCATAAGTAACAGAAAGAAACCATTTAGAACAATTATAATACAAAAACTAATGTGACAGGCAAGAAATGTTTTACAAGGAATTCTATAATCAGTTTTGAGAACCCTAAAAAATCGTGATATGCTTGTGCTAAAGCCTTTTACAAAAATAACATCAACACATATTTTACTGCCTTAAATGTGACTTTCCTTAAACTTAACTTTCCATCAGATTGCACATTCAATGTTCATTAGTCCGGTGTTAGTAGGGTGCAAAAGAGACCACAAAAATTTTTTGCTACTAATGGCCTCAAACAAGTGAGGGTTCTCAGTAGTTTTGAACGCGGTTAACACCTGACGGTAGGGTGTGCTATGAATGCAATTGGAACCTAGATCCTCCAGATTTTATATTCTCCAGAAAATGGTGTAAGACAACTCATGGTAATGCACCGCCGGTAGCAAAGCATTCTGTCAAAAAAAGGCTGGTGACAAGCAACCGCTTTGTAAAGTGGCTTCAAGGATATGCCTCTAATGATAATAAAAAAGTTTTACTGGTGGTTGATGGTTACAGCAGTCGTAAAAGTCTATAAATGTTGAAATTCGCTAAAGAAAAAAGAGTTGTAGTGTTCCGTTTTCCTGTGCATTGCACTCACCGTGTTCAAGCACTTGACGTTGATTTCTTTGGCCTTACGTGAACCTATTTTAGGCAAGAAATTTAAAATGTGGCTAAAGCAGTACCTGGGAAGAATCGTTACAGATTTCCAAGTTGCTAGTCTTCTTAAAAACGCGTTTTTAAAGAGCACGAGTTGCATTTTCCCCAAATGAATATATATGACAATTGAGAGCCGAAAACAGTACAAATTATGAACATGAAAATTCAGAAAGTCACGGACAACAAATTGATTTCTGTATTTCCGCAAGAAGAAATAGCAATCGCCCATTGCAATCAAGACGAACTGTCCCGCCTTAATTGGAAGTAAAGTAATCACCATAAAAGATTGCTATTTAAAATTAAAAAACGAAATTATTTGAGTATATCAAAACCCAGCAGTAACGAAGAAATTCGCAAATATACCCCAACTACAGTTCAAGATTACACACCGAAGACGACGAAATTATCAAGAAACCAATGCAACTAGAACATCTAGACCTAGACGATCTCAACCAAGCCGTAAAGTTAATGGACAACTAAAAAGAACATTTAAGTGAATAGAAAGTGCCGAAATTGCATTACAATAATATCAGTGTTTGGACAATTTTATTGATTATTGTACTAATTTTATTAACTGTATATTTATTGTACAAAATGTATATTAGATATAGAAACAAGGAAACAAATTTTAGTCACCAAGAAACAAAGATAAATGGAAAAATAATAAATTAACCCCTAGGAACAATGAGTTTTAAAAATTAAATACAACCCTTAATTTTCATCTACTACGTCGGAGGAGTTACATATCCCTCAAATTAATATATATATATATATATATATATATATATATATATATATATACAGGGTGCCCTATTTCTTACACGTTGTATGGGTAACTCTGTTATTTGTGACATTAGAGAAAAGGTTAAATAGGGAAACTAATGCAGTTTTTAATGCCGAGTTTAGCCATGAAGAGATAATTAACATACAGGGTGTAGCAAAAGCGTTATACCAAAATAACGAAATTTTGATCTTTTTTGTTTTGCTCCGTGGTTCATTTATTGTGATAGATACAGTAAAACGTTGTAGATGTTTTTTACATTATTTTAAAAGGAGAATAAGAAAAACTTATTTGTTTTTACATGTCTTTATTCATGTTCGAGTAAATAAGTAGGGGTTATGTTTTTTTAAATGGAAACCATAATTGGCGGTAGTTCTGATAGAAAGGCATTTTTTTTCTCTTTTCAGTGATGTACTACAGTGTACATGTTCAACATAAAAATTTTTGAAAAAATTTTGTTTTTATGAAATACGAACCTTTGTATTGAATAATATGTGAATATTTGAACTGATTTTAAGAATAGCCATGACACATAACAATAGATTTCACTTGTTTGAATAACAGAAATTAGATAGTACTGTTATTTTGTGTTTATACGTACATTATTTTCTTCTAATAGTTAGAATGTCCTATACAAATAAAGAAAAAAATGGCATGCTCTTTTGCTACTATTCTTCGAATCGTAACCCACGTGCAGCAGCGGATTTGTACTTTAAAAGATACATGGAACGTAAGCAACCACATTGTCGGATATTTAGCAAACTTGAAAATAATTTTAAGGCATATCGTGCATTTACCAAACCTAAATTCTTACCAAAATATGAAGAAACTGTTGAAACAAATGTGCGTTTGTTAACTATAAACCAGAATCTTCTACTGCCAAAATTGCAAACCACTGTGCAACTTCTAAGGAAACTGTGAGGTGTATTCTGAAAAGTCTGGAATTTCATCCCTATCACTATTCTATTTCGAATACATTGTATCCAGTGGATAATCAAAGACGGATAACATTTTGTCGCTGGTACCTTAATAAATGTGCAGAGGATTCATATTTTTGGAGAACCATTATGTTTACTGACTAGACTAAATTTACAACTAACGAAATATTTAATCGACATAACAAAGTATTTTATTCTCAAGAAAATCTTAAACTTGTGCGTGAATCCAGAGATCAACATCAATTTGGTATTAATTGTTGGTGTGGAATATTTTGTGGAAAAATTATTGGACTTCTTTTATAACGAAAATGGAAATTGATTAGCCTGCTCGTTCACCACAACTTACGCCATTAGATTTTTATTTGTGGAGTGATTTAAAAAATAAAGAGTATTATACTACTCCTCAAACGCTTGAGGATTTAATAGCTATAATCCAAACAGCAATTGCAAGCATTGATGCACGCACAATAGAAAAAGCTATGTGAGCTGTGTCTTCAATAAAATGGTGGGCACTTTGAACACCTTTTGAAGTGATATTATACTAAATATTTTTAACATAATTTGTTTCTGGTTACGACATGCATAAGTATTTTATTATTTAATACCAAGTTTCGTATTTCATAAAAACAAAATTTTTTCAAAAATTTTTATGTTGAACATGTACATTGTAGTATATCACTGAAAAGAGAAAAAAAATGCCTTTCTATCAGATCTACCGCCAATTATGGTTTCTATTTAAAAAAACATAACTTCACTTATTTACTCTCCTTTTAAAATAATGTAAAAACATTTACAACGTTTTACTGTATCTATCACAATAAATGAGCCACGAAGCAAAACAAAAAAGATCAAAATTTCGTTATTTTAGTATAACGCTTTTGCTACACCCTGTATGTTAATTATCTCTTCATGGCTAAACTCGGCATTAAAAACTGCATTAGTTTCCCTATTTAACCTTTTCTCTAATGTCACAAATAACAGAGTTACCCATACAACGTGTAAGAAATAGGGCACCCTATATATTGTGAAAATATTCTTAAGAAATAGATTGTTACATTGTATAATTGAAGGACAAATTATAAAAGGTTAATGAAAGTTCATAAACCAGACATGAGAATGGAAACAGTTACTTTGTATTCCAGACGTAATATGACACTGTAGGTACAGGTCACACTAGACAATAAGAAATCAATTGTTAGAATTAAAATTATTAAAATGTAATACATTGTATTTTATCAAAAAAGTAGCAGACATGAGATCTGCATTTCCTACAAGTGATGTAAGAGTAGCAATTGAATATATACTCTGAGAAGCCCGTGATGGCCAGTCAGTGGAAGATCTTCATAACTTTAGTATTGTTAGCGGTTCAAAGCTACTCATCTGTAATTATTAGTTATTGATTTTAAATATTAATTAGTAATATTCAACTTTGATTATTTTTTATTTCAATATATTAATGAACATAACGTGCTTGTTATTAAAACTGTAACATATAAAATTTCTAACAATATTATTTGTCGACATTATCGCTATAAATTCGCTATTTTAGTATTTACTTAACAACGTTTTATTCTATTATTGATTCTAGTACTCTTGTACATTCAATAACCCAACAAATTTTTAAGGCACACTACAATTTCATTCGGAATTGCAACCTGCAAATGTATTATATGGTTCATGCTGATAACATATTTACAAACCATGTTCGCGTGCTCCTTTAGTTATAACATCTAAGATATACGAGTTGGATCGTCTATTTGTGAGAGGTAGTCACTTATCGTTTTCTTGTTGAAGTGAAAGGTTGCTTGCTGCTATCAGTCAAGCAAAATGGCGCCGGAAATTATGTTTTCCTGGCGAAAACGTCGGACTAAAATAAGCAGATGATAAAGAGTTGTCTGAAGCAACTCATGTGCCAATTATAACGCTATCTTCGCAACATGCAACTTAGTTTATGCTCAAGTTAAATTTTACTTTCATGGAACCCAATTAATATAAATTGGATACCCTTATATTGGACAAAATTGGATTTTCCGTGCGCATTTAAGAATGCAATGAATTGTTGGTTGACCGACAGGTGGTTATAGGTTAACAGGTCATTTGCCACCATTTGGTAAGACCATTTAATTTTTAAGATTATTCTACGTTTTACAAAGACTCATTCCGTATACATGTAGTGCTTTCTTGAAAGGTTGTAAATTACATTATTTTGCTGTATGGAATCAACTAATTGATCGTTCATGAATAATTTTGTGACTTATTTTGTTAAAAGGCGTATTCCTTTTGTAAATTCGTAATGTTTATAATTTTTTTAAAAAAATTAAAATAATTAATGGTGTGCCCAAATTTATAAATTATTCGCAAACTTTGCTGGCTTCATAAAAAAAGTATTATGTACAGATAAGTAATTGTCACTTGTTAGTTACAAAGTCAAGTTCAATATTCAATTGTAATGATACTGTTTATCTTGTTTACTTCAAATTATATGTCAAGATGTTTATTTAACAAAGCCTAATACTAGAAAGGTGAAGGTTAAACTGAAATTAAATATTTAATAATTTTGTTAAAAGATGAGTAATTTTAAAAGAATGTAAAGTCTTTCGTAGCGCTACTCCAGACTATTAATTATTAAAATAAATATTGTAACATAAAGTCATAAATCATATTAAGACTTAGTAGTAATTAAAGCTTAAAATGTTGTTTCACTCCCTCTGTGTAAAACATGGAAACTACATTAATAAGAATTTTGTTCTGAATAATTTACATTTATAATGGCTTTTAATTTGTCTTAAAAAAGAATATAGAATTATTTTTGACTTCAGTTTATTATTGAAAAACTATTAAATTTCCCCAAAAGTGCTAAGACAGTGCAAAGATTTCACTCGCTATAAATGCACATAATGATACATTAAAAACTAATTGAAACTAAAATAAAGAATTCGTGTTCATACAGGATTATAAGATATAAATGGTATCTATGTTGGTAGTGTTTATGTTACAGAGTCGTCCTAGAACTTCATTAGTCCTTAGAAAGAGAGACCAGAAGTAAGTAACATATTTGTGATAATCAATTTAGGTTTCCGAATTTTCCGTTTTTTGCAAGTTGATTCAGTCAGTTGCATTATAAAAGAATTTAGGTGGTGTCCAGTACTTTAATTCCCAACTTTAATAAACCCACTGACCCAATCTCATGCGACCGCGGGTCAAAACCCAGTTACCTAAAAGTCCTTCGAGAGTTTTCTTTTTCTAAAAGCCATTTTCAATCCTACTTTACCCTGGGCTTGCTATTATATAGGAATTCTCGAAAGGTTAAATAAAACTTCCACCTCGATTTTTTATAGCTACACTGTCACCACCAACGTGGGACAATATTGCTCACAAAACCATGGTAATTATTGTTAAAAATACACTTGGTAGGAGTGTTTTAGAAATAAAGTCATTTTTAAAAAGAAGCTCCCAGCAGCCCAAAACCTATCTCGCAACACCCGCAATTACTATTCAAGCTTTTGCAATAACGGGAATAGTTCTATTTAATCTCGAAGTGTTTGAAGAATGGATACTTTGCCCATCATTAAAGATCCATAAACTTTTAACTTTAACCAATCTATTGTTCAACACAGAAATAATGAGCAACTCTTGCAAGATTATATAAATTGCAACCGGCTAGATCAATAACTTCCCAACTCAAACACAATGAGTAGTCATCGCAAAAAATTTAAACATAATCACAAATTTAAATTTAGCCGAATCCTCCTGGGCTGACAAAAACTAGACTCAATATTGCTGAACGTTGGCCGATTCCGGTGGCTACTTCTGAAGAACAAAATAAAAGATAACGAAGACATGCAAAGACTAGAATCTTCAATACAACTCCTGACATTATAGAGCTAAAACAAAAAGAAAAAGAAAGAGAACGTAAAATGTTGCCAACGCGGGCAAAGAAAAGGTTTGTAGAATGTAGCAGCGATGAGGATAATAAAATGGACTGGAACATCGCTGATGATGATGACAAAGTAGGTTGTTCATATTACAACGAACTACATTCCCAATCTCGTACTAGAGAGGTGTGGATTCAATGTGAGGTTTGTTGGTTATGGTGTTACTGTGAGTGTGCAGAGAAAAACATTCAAAGTCTTACCTGCAAGTTGTGTATGTAATATTTTTCTTTACTTTGTTTTTCTGTGCTTAAATTTCTTTTGTTTTCTTTTTAACAAATAGATGTAGAATAACTTTTTTGACCCTAAAATTATATATAAAAGGGTATGCCATTATATGCAACAGCGACTGTCTAGGATGGTATATCTGCAATTAAACAAATATTCAAATGTTATTTTAATATATGAAATATGTCCAGAAATTAATGCTTTCAATTAATGACAAAGCTATAAGGCATATGTAAATGTTATTATACATCGTTTAAAGAATTTGAATAACTGAAAGTTCTGTATTAAAATTAAGTGTGCTATTATAGATGACTTTCTCCTATTTACTGTACCTTGGGTCGTACCAACTTGATAAGACCATTCATAGGATGAAATGGGCGCAATAATCTTTTTATTTTAGCGAAATCAGTTCCATTTCGTGCTCATTGTGTGCTACACTGTTTTGGATCGGTAATATAATGATTTTCATATGAATTAAGATGAACTAAGATGACTTTCATAGGAGCAATAAAGGTGGTGAGCAGCATATCACAAAGAAAATGCGACTAATTTTAATGCAAAACCATTTCACTTGAATATTTTCCAATAAGTCAATGTTTGGGGGATGTATCTCTTATAGTTAATCTTTGTACAGCAAAAAAAAAGATTCGAGCACTTTAATATTTTAATAATATCACCAAGAAAAGACCTTTGGACAAAATTGTAACCGTTATTAAAAACAGCATTTACTTTTCAAAATATTTTTCAGTTCCTAGTTAAAGTTCTGTGGCTTAAAAAAACCCGAATTCCAATATGGAGTGGAAAATAACTACGAAACATTTTCTTATATACTAAGGAAGCAAATGCTGATGGTTATTATTCAGATTCAAGTTAATGAATTATCGAGACAAGTCGATCCACAGGTTAAATATCGCAGATATAATCCATGTTCTTGCTCGTGCAATTAAAGTTCCATCATGCTTTGGTTATTAAAGCATCTATAACACTTAAGGAAAGAAACTATTACAAAACATCTTCGAAAATGAGAAGTTTGCTGCAAAAATGTTGGAATGTGACAACAGTGTAATATTCAGATGTGTTGACATAAATATGTATAAATTTGACAAAAAAGAGTGACTGAAAAAAAACTCCACAGTTTTATTACAGTATAAGTTTGAAGTTAAGCATATCTCTAAAAACATGGATTAATCGGTGCATTTTCGTTCAATGATCTTGTTATACCTTAGACTGAGAAAAAAGTAAAAACGAGTGCATCCAAGATTTAGTAACTGCTTTTGGTGATGAGCCACCATAAAAAACACCTGGTTTCTTTGGTACCAGGAATTTAATTTTGGTCGTAGTTGCTTTCGGGTAAATTTTGTGATGGTCGTCCAACAACATCTAAAACAATAGAAATATTGTTGCTGTTCAACAAATAATAATAGTAGATCGGTGTATAGCACATAATGAAATCGAATTTCACTAAAACACGACACAATACAAATTAAACAAATTTTACATAATCACTTAAGCGTTAAAAAAAATTTCACCTTGGATTCCCCCAGTTTGTGGTTACTATTCCTTTAGCGAATCGTGAAATTATGAGTGCAGAATTCTATATACCTGTATGTTTACCTCAAGTATTTTCTGAAATGCGAAAAACTACTAGAAAATGCGGTATCATTCTGCATTGGAGCAATACGAGCTCTCAGCGGTACAGCGAACAATGAATTATTTAAGAAGTAAAATGGTGAAATTAATGTTTCATCCTCTGTAATGTCCTAACTTAAATTCTAAGGTGTTCTTTACTTTTCGAAAAGTTAAATATCAATTTCGTGGTTAACAATCTTAAACACGAGAATATGCTTAGAAGAATTTCACAATGTAATTTTAGTATAATGTCTTTCGGGTTATAAATGCTTTGACGATGGATTTATGTGCATGAAAATATGTATAGATTGTAGTAAAAACATTTGAAAAACAAATTTTAATTCTAAGCATTTTTGTTTTTCTTTCCCGAAATTTTAGCAGTAGCCCTAGCCCTTGTAGAACATGATGAATTGATTGAACTGAATTTCATTGTGGGCTGGTATCTGTAGAAGATGCCAAAGTTCTAATTAACCGTAACTTCAAACGCGCCATTTCTTAATTCTTTAATAGTGTGGAAATAAAAGGTTGGAATTCCTGGGGTGTATTAAATCTGTAGAAAGTAATGACGTGAATATTAATTCTGAGTTCCAAAAAGATCCAGATTTGAGTTCCTTAAAATAAGGGTTTTTATTTAATTTTATTTAAATCGTGCCACAGTGTTCCTATAGATTATTATTTAGACATAAGTTGATAGTATGAAAACTTTCGAAACATTCCCCAAACATTTGTTTTGAATTTGTCTTCAAAGGTATCGCATTTCGACACCTTACTATCATGTGCGTCTATGCGGGTTCTTGTATCAAAATCAAACTAAAATGTTTAGTCGCTAAGGTGTACTTAACATAAAGTCGCTGCATAAATTCCTTTTGATTGTCATATAATGCCGAATTTAGAAAAATATTTTAAGTTGAGATAAAATAGGGAGGAGTGTCCAAGAAAAATGAGAGATTTGGGTGATTTGTTTTTAGTTTTTCAATCGATTGTTTAATATAACTAATGATTCTTTATTAAAATATAGCTATTATTAACGTTGCCCAGAGTTTTAAAGAGTTCAACTGGTGGACCAGAACATGAAAGTGGTACAAAGAAAATACTGTGGAGCACATCGTAAAAAGAAGAATACAAACAATACATATAAGGAACTAGAATAACACATTTACTTAACTTAGAAAGGTGTTCTGAATATGAATATATATTATTATTTATTTTTGTAGATCAATATTAGTTTGCAGGAATCAAATAACCGTTGCACACTCAAACGTACTCTTGTTTATGATTGCAAAAAATTATGACATTTCACATAATAGAAGAGTAAATATCAAGTATTCAAGCTACTCCAAATTAGACATCTCTTGTGCATCAAGTAAGTTTACAGTGTCTATGAAACAAGGTTTGCATCTCTTAACCATTAAATTTATAAAGTGAGGTGTAAACCTCACTTAGGTTGTCTATATCACTTTTAGAATTTATATCATTTTTAATCCTGATAATATGGTAAGATTCTAAAAACAGTTTTTTCTTGTAGTCACGTTCAACTTCCACTACTTATACATCAACAAAATTGGGTTTATGGTGAGTGGTTTAGACATGTGACGCTAGTGTGCAGGACATCTTTCCAAGCTTGGCGTCACTCTTATGTTGTGCTAACCTTCTGCAAAGGTACTGTTTTGTTTGTCCAAGGTATATAAGCCGCCACATGAGCACTTTACTTGATAGATGACGTTGCTTAACCGTTTTCGGTCTGTCCTATCTTTGACTCGAGTAAATAAATTTTTATCGACTTGTTATAAGTATTCGTGATTTTAAAGTTTTAAAATTCAAAAATGATATAGACAGCCTAAGTGTGGTTTATTACACTTCACTTTATAAATTTAATGGTTAAGAGATGCAAACCTCGTTTCATAGACATTGTGATTTTGATTCCATAAAAGGCGTATGTCTTAATTTAAATTTGACATTTGTATGAATTTTTCGATAAGTTTCAATCAAAATTTTTTACATTAATAGTTAATATCTAGTTTTATTCTTCTTTATAGTTTTAATGTTATTAAAGTTTAAATTATTTAAAGTTTTGCTAATTTAAGTTAGAATGCTGATGTAATTTTATATGTAAGTTTTTCAAGTAGGTACCTAATTATATTTTAACTATCACCATTTTCGCCTTCGAAAAAGAACCAAAAAGGGGTTCGAAACATCAGGAATATAAATAATACACTCTACTGCAAGTATTTCGTTTCGAACTAAATAGTTCCCAATAATTTTATTCAACAACAAATACTGTTTATTTAAAGCAGTTCGTTACTTGACATTTTGTCAAATCATTTTATATACGTCTTGGGATTCTACGACCTCATCAAACTTATTTATGGTGGTGCAGCAGTTAAAAACTTAAAAGAAAGGGCGAATACACAACTAAACAGGCAAATCTAAAAATAAAGTTTTCTTTTTGGAAAGGTGTAGAAGACAAAATGTTACTCCTTCGCACATTTTAAATTGCATTAAAGGTATTAGAAAGTCTTTGGACGTTACTAACAAAAACCAGGGGCGTAATATCGAAGACACAATTACCAAATTAGAAACCAAAAATATTTCTTATGAAATTGAAAGTAGTCAACGAAATGTTAATTTTTAAAACAACAAAGTAAAAATGCTTAAAAATTCTCTTCAACTAACCCTACCATTGTGCTACATAAATGAGTTCGAGTTTAGGCAAGCACAATTTTTCAAAAAATGATTTATGCAAGTACAAAGAATAAATACTAAAAATTTAACAATTTGAAGAACAATCAATTCACATTAAGATCTTGGTTTATTGACAACAGCAAATGGGTGGTTAACCGTAGCAACAAGGACATACCTGAAAAGGTAAAAATTTTCTCATCACTAAGGCCAAAGTTAATTTAAAAATGAACACATTTGAGATAAGCATGGGAAAACTATTAGCTTCAGCAGAGTCAATAATTAACACAAATGAACTCACCAATCCAGATAAAAAAGACGCTACGAGCTAAGATTACCAACTGTATACAAATTTTATTTCTGATCCCAACAATAAATGCCATCTAGCTTTGAGAATGATGCATATAACAACTGCAAACAATTTTTAAAACAAAATCCAGATATAGTAGTAAGCAGGGTGGATAAAGGAGCCATCACAGTAATCATGAACAAACAAGAGTACATAAACAAGTCTTTACAACGTTTAAACGACACCAACACTTACGATATTCTAATTAAAGATCCCACACAAAACATCCAAAAAAAGAACAACGAACACATCCAATTTTATTTGATAAAAAAATGATCAACACCGAGGTTAAAAATTGACTAAAAGTAATCAAGACCGTTCCTGGGCAATATTATGGATTACCGAAATTACACAAGCCTACAATGGAATTGCGACCAATCATTTTTTCTATCGATACACCAACATATCCTTTAACTAAATAGCTAGCCGAGATTCTCGGCAAAGCTTTTCCAATTACAACAGGATACAACATCAAGGACAGCTTCAACTTTGTCACTAAATTTAAAAACTTTCATTTACCAGATAATCACATTTTAATTTCTTTGGATGTTGAATCAGTATTCACCAACATACCACTCTATCTAACACAAAGAATCATAACTGAAAAGTGGGATTCAATATCACCACATTGTAATTTATCTTTAGACAGTTTCAAAAGTTCAGACAGTTTGATATTTAATAACATGTATTTCTGCTATGCAAAAGATTTTATTTACAAAAATTTGATACACCTATGGGTTCTCCTCTCTCTCCAATTCTTGCTCAAATTGTGATGAATTCTTTGATTGACGAAGTTTTACCACAACTACCGTTCCATCTTCCATTCTTTGCAAAGTACGTCGATGACATTCCCAAAAATATGATTAACATTGTGTTGGATGCCTTCAATAAATTCAATTACCACTTAGAATTCACGTATGAGACAGAAAAATCCCCTTTCTTGATACTGTTGTCATACGAGACTCTGCAAACATTATCAAGTTCGACTGGTATAAAAAACCAACAAATTCAGACCGTTATCTAAATTATTATTCTGATCATTGTTACCACCACAAAATAAACACTACTCTGGCCAAGAAGAATCTAGTTCTGAAAATATATGATCCCGAATATCTACACAAAAACCTTTTGAACTTCAACATACCTTTATTAACAACAGCTTTCCTAAATCCACAGTGAATAAAATTTTATTTACAGACGTCAATACAACAAAAGTTAAACCGAAAAAACTCAACTTGCTATCACTCATCAGACTATCCCTTAGATTCACAAACTCTCCATCTTTAGCAAGATTTTTTGAAGCGCAATAATATTAAAATCACGCATACTTATAATAAGTCGATAAAAAATGTATTTTCTTAAGTCAAAGATAGGACAGACTGACAATGGTTAAGCAACGTCATCTATCAAGTACCAAACAAAATTGTACCTTTGTAGAAAGATCACACATCATAAGAGTGACGCCAAACTTGGAAAGATGTCCTGCGCACTAGCGTCACATGTCCAAACCACTCACCACAACCCTAATTTTGTTGATGTGAAAGTAGTGGAAGTTGAACGTGACACAGGAAAAGAATGTTGTATCTTACCATATTAACAGGACTAAAAATAATCTAAATTTTAAAAGTGATATAGACAACCTAAGTGCGATTTACACTTCACTTTATAAATTTAATGGTTAAGAGATGCAAACCTCGTTTCATAGACATTGTAATTTTGATTCCATAGAAGGCGTATGCCTTGATTTAAATTTGACATTTATATTAATTTTTCGATAAGTTTCAATCAAATTTTTTACATTAATAATTAATATTTAGTTTTATTCTTCTTTATAGTTTTAATGTTATTAAAGTTTAAATTATTTAAGATTTTGCTAGTTAAAGTTAGAATGTTGATGTTAAATTATATGTAAGTTTTTCAATGAAGCACCTAATTGTATTTTAACTGTCACAATTTTAGTCTTCGAAGAAGAACCAAAAACGGTTCGAAACGTCAGGAATATAAATAAATATACCTTTCTGCAAGCATTTCGTTTTGCACTATATAGTTCCCAATAATTTTACAACAAATAATGTTTATTTAAAGCAGTTCGTTACTTGACATTTTGTCAGATCATACTTTATATATATATATATATATATATATATATATATATATATATATATTTTCTAAAAATGTTGTGGGTTTTAGGTCGGCTGGATTATTTAAGAAAACTCTTTTTATAAACCTGAGCTTCATTTATTTTAATCCTTTTTCAAAGGTACTACAATAACAGAATTGATAAATAAACATTAAATGATATTGTATACTCACTAAGGCGAGGTTATAATAAATTGGCGATTAACATAAAAAGTTATTTTGGTTATAAATCTTCTAAAATGTATATAACAACTTCAAAATACAACAAGAGGTAAAAGTATTATGTAAATAAAATATTGATAATAAATAAAAGTCAAAAGTTTGATAGAAATTGTTATTAAAAGGCAACCTTAAAAAATGTTTATTATAACTATTCTGTGTATATATCTGCATGTAACACTGTGAGTGTATGTATGTATGTATGTATGTATGTATGTATGTGTGTATGTGGGTGTTTTTTTTTTTTTTTGTGTGGTGTGTGTGTGTGTGTGTGTGTGTGTGTTGTTTTTTATTATATTTATTTATTTTAATATTATTAAGAGAATTCATCTTATAGATCCATTGACAAATTTGTTGCTGTGTGGTTGTTTTTATTTTTGATATTTAGAAGATACGTGTAGATACAATTTAAGTATCACTCTTACAAAATAAAAATAAATTTTATTTTAACACTAAAAAACAGAATTAAAACAATAAGTCACCATACATTTTATCAAAAAAATTTAAACAAACTTTTTAATATTTTAATAAAAAACAACTATCCTCCAAAATTAATAAAACGTCTTTTATATAACCACACTACAGAAATTACAGATAATAATACACATAACAACACAAATAATAATAATAATAATAATAAACAAATAGACAGTACAGTTACATTTAAATCTCTTCCATACATTGAATACCTTACACCAAAACTAACTAACGTATTTAACAAATTTAACATAAAAATAACTTCTAAAATACTTTAACCTTAAATTACATTTTCTCTAAAATTAAAGATAAAACTCCTATTTTAAATAAAAGGAACATCATATATAAAATCAATTGTCTAGATTGTAATGAGTGTTACGTAGGACAAAGCAAACAAACCCTTAGGCAACGAATAACCCAACATAAGAGCGATATACGTATAAAACCAAATGCTTGTGCCCTATGTATACACGTAAATACTAAAACCATAAAATAGATTTTAACAATCCAATTATATTACAGATGGAAGACAAAAATCAAAAGAGAGTTTCTAGAAATGTGCCACATCTATCAGCAAAAAAATACTATGAACAAAAGAACAGATATTAATAACTTAAATTGTATCTACACGTATCTTCTAAATATCAAAAATAAAAACAACCACACAGCAACAAATTTGTCAATGGACTCACCAATCCAGATAAAAAGACGCTACGAGCTAAGATTACCAACTGTATACAAATTTTATTTCTGATCCCAACAATAAATGCCATCTAGCTTTGAGAATGATGCATATAACAACTGCAAACAATTTTAAAACAAAATCCAGATATAGTAGTAAGCAGGGTGGATAAAGGAGCCATCACAGTAATCATGAACAAACAAGAGTACATAAACAAGTCTTTACAACGTTTAAACGACACCAACACTTACGATATTCTAATTAAAGATCCCACAAAACATCCAAAAAAGAACAACGAACACATCCAATTTTATTTGATAAAAATGATCAACACCGAGGTTAAAATTGACTAAAAGTAATCAAGACCGTTCCTGGGCAATATTATGGATTACCGAAATTACACAAGCCTACAATGGAATTGCGACCAATCATTTTTTCTATCGATACACCAACATATCCTTTAACTAAATAGCTAGCCGAGATTCTCGGCAAAGCTTTTCCAATTACAACAGGATACAACATCAAGGACAGCTTCAACTTTGTCACTAAATTTAAAAACTTTCATTTACCAGATAATCACATTTTAATTTCTTTGGATGTTGAATCAGTATTCACCAACATACCACTCTATCTAACACAAAGAATCATAACTGAAAAGTGGGATTCAATATCACCACATTGTAATTTATCTTTAGACAGTTTCAAAAGTTCAGACAGTTTGATATTTAATAACATGTATTTCTGCTATGCAAAAGATTTTATTTACAAAAATTTGATACACCTATGGGTTCTCCTCTCTCTCCAATTCTTGCTCAAATTGTGATGAATTCTTTGATTGACGAAGTTTTACCACAACTACCGTTCCATCTTCCATTCTTTGCAAAGTACGTCGATGACATTCCCAAAAATATGATTAACATTGTGTTGGATGCCTTCAATAAATTCAATTACCACTTAGAATTCACGTATGAGACAGAAAAATCCCCTTTCTTGATACTGTTGTCATACGAGACTCTGCAAACATTATCAAGTTCGACTGGTATAAAAAACCAACAAATTCAGACCGTTATCTAAATTATTATTCTGATCATTGTTACCACCACAAAATAAACACTACTCTGGCCAAGAAGAATCTAGTTCTGAAAATATATGATCCCGAATATCTACACAAAAACCTTTTGAACTTCAACATACCTTTATTAACAACAGCTTTCCTAAATCCACAGTGAATAAAATTTTATTTACAGACGTCAATACAACAAAAGTTAAACCGAAAAAACTCAACTTGCTATCACTCATCAGACTATCCCTTAGATTCACAAACTCTCCATCTTTAGCAAGATTTTTTGAAGCGCAATAATATTAAAATCACGCATACTTATAATAAGTCGATAAAAAATGTATTTTCTTAAGTCAAAGATAGGACAGACTGACAATGGTTAAGCAACGTCATCTATCAAGTACCAAACAAAATTGTACCTTTGTAGAAAGATCACACATCATAAGAGTGACGCCAAACTTGGAAAGATGTCCTGCGCACTAGCGTCACATGTCCAAACCACTCACCACAACCCTAATTTTGTTGATGTGAAAGTAGTGGAAGTTGAACGTGACACAGGAAAAGAATGTTGTATCTTACCATATTAACAGGACTAAAAATAATCTAAATTTTAAAAGTGATATAGACAACCTAAGTGCGATTTACACTTCACTTTATAAATTTAATGGTTAAGAGATGCAAACCTCGTTTCATAGACATTGTAATTTTGATTCCATAGAAGGCGTATGCCTTGATTTAAATTTGACATTTATATTAATTTTTCGATAAGTTTCAATCAAATTTTTTACATTAATAATTAATATTTAGTTTTATTCTTCTTTATAGTTTTAATGTTATTAAAGTTTAAATTATTTAAGATTTTGCTAGTTAAAGTTAGAATGTTGATGTTAAATTATATGTAAGTTTTTCAATGAAGCACCTAATTGTATTTTAACTGTCACAATTTTAGTCTTCGAAGAAGAACCAAAAACGGGTTCGAAACGTCAGGAATATAAATAAATATACCTTTCTGCAAGCATTTCGTTTTGCACTATATAGTTCCCAATAATTTTACAACAAATAATGTTTATTTAAAGCAGTTCGTTACTTGACATTTTGTCAGATCATACTTTATATATATATATATATATATATATATATATATATATATATATATATTGCTGTATTAATAAGGTCAATTAGGGGTAGTTAGGATCCCTAATACACGGCACGTCATTAAAACAACATGAAGGCTCCAAAAACCAGACACTTCTACGAAGAAAATAACAATTAATAAGATTAGGCAAGAAAGTTATAGACAGCACCCTGTATATAAACAGCAGTCACAATTAATTTAAGAAAAAATAAATGCTCTAGAAGATTTGATTAAAGAAACGATTTGGCAAGTCATAAGGCGACATGAACAGTAGTTGAAACTCAATATGCATCAATAATGCATTGTTGTTACACTAAGAAGCCCAATTGAACAAGTGGTTTCAATAATATGTAATAGAAAACGCATCGAATTTATTATATAAATTATATTTTGTGTACGTGACTAGAAAGGAAAAGACCACACCTGATGGCATAACAAGTAAACACGGCATGGTCTTAAAAGCAAAGTTTAACAAATTTTGCTTGCACAAACAATAATTTACGTAAGCTTTAAAACCAGAAATCCTATAGAAACTATATATTAACTCGAAATGGTACGTGATGAAAGACTTGTGTATAATAGGAAAAACCACAGAAATACCCAATATATGGTATTAAAGGATCACCTAGACAGCGAAATAAATGAACTATGCGCTTGTCAAGAGATAAACAATTCATTTAAATAGAACCCGATTTGTAAACAAACAGTTCATCATGAGTAAAGGCTTAGTCCACGACGATTAAGTGAAAATATTCACGTGAAAAGTATTTGAAGTGATTTTATAAATAATTAATTGTACGATGGTGATAGTGAATAATTAAATTTTGGTTTCGTTGTTTAATCCTGAAAAACGTAAGTAACTAAAGTTTGTTTAATTTTAATATCAACATTAACAAAAGGGCTCTAAAGAACTCCAAAAGAAATCTGAGGAAACCTGAAGAAATAATGATAAGGACTTTGATGAAATGCTAAATTACTAGATACAATGTGGAAGTTTTTAAGAATATTTAACTCAAGTATTAAATGCTGTAATTAATTGGAGGAAGCTACAAATGCAGACTATGTCGAAAGCAGATTTGGTTTCAATGTTGGGACGATACTAAATAAGTAAGCGGAAGTCGGTAGAGCAGTTGGTGCAGGAGCTGATTAAAACGGGAGGCAACAGGTTAGCAATCTGTATATGTTTGTTGTGAAGTTATTTATGAACATTTATTTGAGGATCTTTATTTATTTGAATATTTTAAAAATTTGCTTACATAAACTTGATGTGAGGGTCAACAAAAATTGTTTTATACACGCTACAAATTACGTATACATTACATGAAGTTTAATGAACGTTTAGAGGCTTCTCATAATAAATAATAAGGGAAATTTTTGATGACTTTTTAATTAACTTTTTGAGATGATGATTATTGAAATTCTTTAATTCAATTATTAAAAAGCAAGTCATATTTAGAGAGTGTTTAAACATTTCATAAATTGTAAATATTGAGAACATTAAAATAAGTAATGGTGTTTTTTGTTTAAAAGAAAACAGGAAGTAGAGGTAGAAGGTTAAAAAAATATAAAAACTTTGTTGTCGTATTTTTGCAAGCCCCGTGCGTCGTTAAAGCTGAGCTAGCCGAGGCAATTCAAAATTAAAAATCAAAATCTAAATAGGGTAAATAGGATTACTAGGATAGTGCGCTTTATGTAAACATCATGAGAATCCAGAAAACTAGACATTTTACAAAGTAAATGCGGAATTTGACGATTTGGTGAGAAAGCAAATGCCAACGCCCTGTATATAAACTATAATTATAATTAGACTCAAAGAAAAAGAGTATTTCAAAAGATTCAATTAAATAAACAACTTTACAAGTCATAAAACGAAGTGGACAAAAGCTGCAACACAATACGCGTGTGTTGGGCATCATTATTTTACAAGGAATCCCACTTAAACAAGCAAGTTTGTAAATGCGTAAAACAGAAAAACGCATGTAATTTCATACATCAATAAATAAAACTACATGACCGAGAAACTATAAAATCCAACACATTGATAGATCAAAAATAATTATACCATGGTGATAAAGCAAAGTTCATCAAATTTACTATACAAACGAAACCTGCGCGATTTGAAAAACCATGAGATGTGAAAATCCAACAAATCTATGCAAATAACTTGAAATCCTGTATGCAGAGACAAGCGTCTCGATTTTGTTTTACATATAAAATTCGTAGAAATACCCAAGCCTGTATGTGAAGATTAAGGTACAAGGCGTTTAAACAACCAATTGTAAACAGATAGGCGTCCTCTTTAAATACAACAGAATTTCGTAAACAAATCAGTTTGAATTAAAAAAATGCATGGTTCACATCACCTAGAAGAAGGTACTTACGTAAAAGAATTATAAGTGAATTTATAATTCATAAATTTTAATGAAGTGATAGTGCATAATTATTAAAAGGTTTGTCGTTTATCCTCAAAATCGACTCTAAATAATTCCTGCATCCTACCTGGATGTCCAAACAAACTCTGGATCAACTAGAAGAAATGAAACAAGAATATCAAAACAATTTCTAGACCAACTTGGAAAAATTATATAAGAATATGCAAACAGTATCTAAACAATTATTGGATACAACCCGGAAAGGTTAAATAAGTATATGTGGATCCAACCTGGAGTATTTACATGAATAAGCTGAAACTGAAACGACGAACAGTTGGAGCAGAATCTGGTCGGAGTTGAGGGAACGAAAAGGAACTGAAAAGGGACAACAAGTTAGCCATTCTAAATATTTTGTTGCATTTTGTTTCAGAATATTTTTTTTAATATTGCATTCATGAAAATTTTATGTGAGGGTCATCAAAAATCGTTTTAGCACACATTATAATTTACGTAAAGAATTAAGGAAGACTGATGAACGTTAATAGGGCTTCATAATAATAATAGGGGTAATTATTGCTGGCTTTCTGTTCATTTAGAGGAAATTATAATTATTGAGAAAAATTAATTCAAATAATTATTAAAAGAGGTTCTATTTAAAGACATTATAAACGCTTTGAACGTATTGAGAATATTATAGTAATTGTGGTTTAATTGAGTTTGTCTTAAAAGGCATAGGAAGTAGAGGTAAAAGGAAAAAAGAATAAAAAATTCTTTGTTGTCATATTGTCGCAAGCTCTGTGCGTCGTTAAAACTGAGCTAACCGAGGTATTAAAAATTTAAATGAAAAATTGAAATTAAAATTGATAAAAAGAAAAATGTTAACCTTTTTATTTCACAAAAAGGGGGCACCGGGTAAATATGGATCGATTAGATTCAAGTAACTTTAGCGGATCGGTTAAAGTTGACCCTTAGACCTATCTTCACTTAATTTGTTTAAGCTACTCAACATTTTCAAAGGTTAAATTTGATTATATTATTCGTGTTATACCAATTAATGCTAGAGACATTTTAGTTTTTGGTTTGTAAAGTAAATTTATTTTGAAATACATAACTTTTTTTAATGACAATACTTAATGACAACTACTTAATAATTTGTTACTACAGCAACAGGTTCAATGCCTGTTTTCTTTCTAGAGAAAGTCCCATAAAAAATTAGACAGGCAAAGTGTAAGCAATAATTACAAACACTCCGTTTAGGACATGTTGATCTAGATTAAGTAATTTTTTAGTTATCCAGGAAAAATTTTTGTGCAGGTTTGAGGTATTGCAATTTTGGTAAAGTTAGGTTGACTCTGGTTCATTTCAAGGACTGTTAGGTCAGTTGAGATACCGGTACTTTGTTTTTTAGTCTTATTGGTTTGGTTTAGGTTAGGTTCGGTTGGGTTTCATTGGTTTAGCTAGATATTTAATAACATTTTTAAGTTATAGTGGGTAAGATGAGATTTAGTCATGTTAAATTTGTAAGGTAAAAGCCTAGTATTCATACACTCTTTAATTTAATTATAACTTTTGATTATAGTTCCTTGAAATTTATGAACGAATGAACACTAACTCAGCTGAAAAAATTGGCGGCATCGTAAAAGCTGTTGTGATCAATGTTCGTAAATTCGGTAAAAAATTATCACGTGGGTCGTTATGTTGAAAGACGGAGAATCAATGGCCGACTTGGAAAAGAGTCAGGACATATTTTTATGGTGCTGATGGAGGTGATCACTAACCTCTACTCTAATAATTAAAGAATGGTTTCTTGCAGGAACAATCATAATGACTGATAGAAGGAGTGCTCATCTCACCGTAAATTACTCCATAAGTTAGTGTACCTAGAAACGCTATTTTCAGCTACATGCAGGCACGTCGAAAGATTTTGCAATTATGGTCGTCGAAGACAGAATTTCTGCAAGTATTTGTCACTATTTAAGTTCATGAAATGGTCTAAGATGAACAACCTTGAATTGTTTATTAAGTTTTTGGTCGAAGTGAATAAAATCAATTTCTTGGTATTTTGAATTGAGACTAAGAACACTTAGTCCAAGCTATCCTGTTCTTCATCTGAATAATATAAATATTGTTCCGCGATTCTTTACATTTCTCTTTTAAGATTAAACTTTTTGCATTGATTGAATTTTATTATAAACTAAAAGTTGATCCAATTAAAAAAGTTGAAATTAAAAATGTGCATTTCATTCAAAACTAGTTGTCAAAACTTTATGACAATATAGCGGTTTTTAAAGACAAGCCAGAAATTTGAGAGGTACCACTCGACTCCGTTCATCATTATTTATTGAACGATGCATTATTTATCCAAACCTACTTAGATTCGTTAGATCAATGTTTCAAAATCTGCCATCATAAACCAATAAATAGAGCTTTTTTCTGTAAAACTTTTTCATTTCTAACACAAAACGCTTCAAAATATCCAATCTCGGTAAGATCAAACAAATTTTAAGATGGATAGACATCGGATCTTTATAATTTTTCTCATCTCCTGCGATAAACCGTCTCTATTATACTATACTACTTCCCAGTCTTAGTCCTACAGAGCGTAATCCTGACGACAAAGGAAACAATTTAACATGTTATTTAAATATCTTAGGAATTAGCAAAGCAGCTGTCGAACTTGTTTTTCTTCACATGCTTGCAATTCATTCGGCTTCCAAGAAACCAGGCGATAATCGACCTTATTAGCGCTTAAATAGAAATTATGAATTCCAAACGCGGTATCGAACGGCTATCCAGCGATAGAAATCGCTAACCAATGAAAGCTTTCATATGAACCGCTTTATAATCATGTGTCAGAGCACAAGGGGGGTGCACCGAGCTTACAAGCCAATGTCAGTTGTGATGAAGATGAATAGCACCTTCTGGCACCAAAAAACCAACATGTGCATAAGGGGAGAAGAGAATACTCCAATGCGCACTTAACATCATAAGCCCCGGCAATTTTTAACTTTCAATCTTAGAAAACATCCTTTTTCCGTTAATTTTTTATAACATCTACGAGATTACATAAAAAAGGTACAAAATTTTAATTTAAAATTACCCCCGGTGAATCTCCAAGGTTTTTCTGTTATCTAATTAACCGATATTAGATTCGGATGCAACACTCGTGATGAACGCTATACTACCCTGAACAAGACGTGTAATTATTTTAGCTTGACTGTTCTGAGTTTGATTTATTCTTACACAGACATAAGCTCTGATTAGTTCGATGCTTCTTTAATTAACCGAGCTTTTTATTCTTTCTGAATATATTGTGAAACGTAGGTACGTGTGGGAAGGCTATTTGAGATGAAGTCGATTTATCATCTGTCATGTTCAATATCTTGCAATCTTTCCGAGAGCAACAGGAATTTTTTAATTATTTTAATTTAAACAAAAAAAAATCTAGACGAGGAGCTTCAATCGCCACAGCCTTATGATAGTCTGACCATTTTGTCGTACTCGTCAATAGCAGGAACTAAGTGGTGGTCTCCCTAAAATTCCGTAGTAAAGAGACATTGGACTGTTCCTTTTTAATCTTAATTTTAGACATAATACAATGGCCTAAACAAAGGATACGTCTTGACGTACACTCTGATATGGGTTGGTTTGACATGGGTCTGACATGATGTTAAAAAGGTTAGAATGGAAAGTCTGTTAAGGTGTTCCTTATGTACAGTCACATTCCTGGTATAGTAGTTGGGGCTGAAATGGACGCCGGACGTCGCTGTCGCCATCATAAATCATACCGGATAGCATTGCTAATTAAAGAACGTGTTGCTCCTGTTATGTATAATCGCAGTTTGTATGCGTTACAATGCTATATTTGAATTAAGTTTAAAACCACGTTTCATTGGTCCACTTAAGACAAAATCCAAACAGTAGATAGAAACAGTTAAATACAGCCAACTTTCATAATTAAGCGAATTATGTGAAATTTCAACAGGAATAAACTTCCATAGCTAATCTTTCTAAAATTAAATGAATTCTTAGACGACAAAGCTATGTGTTAGAGCGAAAATACTTTTAACATAATGGCTGCAATTACCAAAGCATAGGGATGGATACGCTTATTTTGTCTACTTGATATTAGATCAATTGCTTTATATAATAAATGCTTCTTTATATTTACAACTCGGTTAACACAGTGCTCCTCTTGCTGATGTGAAAACGAACTTCGCTTAAATACCTAAATACAATCAGAGGTTATTATAAAACGTACAAGTAGAGTAAAATCAGGTCTTCCACTACCACATTTCCTCCAGAATCCCACATTTCCTCCCAAATTTACATGTAAATCCCCATAAGGAGGAAATGTGGTGAATCATTTCCTCCAGAATCCCACATTTCCTCACACATCTGGACCAAATAGTTTTCTTCGACTAACCATTTTTCATCTTTCGAGATAAATGAGCATCCTCATTTGCTCCCACATCTAAACCAAATAGTTTTCTTTGTCTAGCCAATGCATCTTTCGAGATAAACCTATCTTGTTTGGTATCAATTAATATTAGATTTTTCTCAGCTACCCAAATCTCTAGAAATTTTTAAGATATCATCACCCCCAAGGGAGCTACCCCCATTTTAAGATTTCTTATCTGTAGCGACTTTTGAGCGTTCTTATAAACTTTTTTAGTCACGCGATACATCTTGTTAGCTTAGAATTTTACGCAGAATCTAAATCTGCAAACAGATTTAAAATCGGACTACTCCTTACAAAGTTACACTTTAAGCTCTCAAACCTCTAAATTTTGCTCTTTGCTTTATAAGCAAAACTAACAAATACTTTTCTTTGTCTAGCCAATGCATCTTTCGAGATAAACCTATCTTGTTTGGTATCAATCAATATTAGAATTTTCTCAGCTACCCGAATCTCTAAGAATTTTTCAGATATCATCACCCCCAAGGGAGCTACCCCAATTTTAAGATTTCTTACCTGTAGCGACTTTTGAGCATTCTTATAATTTTTTTATACATGCGATACATCTTGTTAGTCTAGAATTTTACGCAGAATCTGAATCTGCAAACAGATTTGAAATCGGATCACGCCCTGCAAAGTTACCCCTTTAAAGCCCCCAAACCTCTTTAAATTGTTTTGCTCGTCTATGACATATGCTTAAACCAAACATCTCCAAAAATCAAAAACCGTAGAGATTTTAGAAATGAGTTCTTTATAAGCCATAAGTGCTTAATATTTAAAATCATTTTTTCAAACAGTAATGTGCTTTTTTCAGAATGTCGCAAAACCCATGACTTAAAATTTTTGTGGTTTTAACATAATTACATGTACAATGCTAAATTGTTGGAAAATACATAGACAAGGACAAACTAATGGCTTTACAAGTATGTGACGTATAGTGAAAGTAGCGTAGAGGACAAACTAATTGCTTTACAATTATGTGACGTAAAGTGAAAGTAGCCTTTCTTTTTATTAATTAGCAGCTATGTGATTTGAAAAATACAATAGATATGCTCAATGCCACCCATTAAAATCAACGCATTATTGCTGGAAGGTTTATTAATCATACAATGAGCGCTCTATTTTGGCCTCGATTGGGGAAAATACAAACCTCATTTAGTAGTATAATTAACGGTTTCAAAACGTATATAACGCGGTGTCATTAGAAAAAATTCTATTAGTTTCACACGCTTTGTGTAAAACCCGTCGAAATTTTAAACAATCGTTTCGTGTAGTTCTTTTGTGGAAAGTTTTGAAGGTTTAAGGGTAAGTATTATTAAAATATTATTAAAGTAGAACTGAATTTATTTGCAAACACCAATTATTATGTATTTTATTATTGGTTCTTATTTGTATTTTAAAACATTAATTTTTCCAAAGTAATGCGCTGTTTTACAGATATATTTTTCCAAATTTTAAAGGTATACTTCTAGCTAGGATAAAAACAATTCTTACAAAATATTTTATTAAAAATTTAATACATTAACAAAAAGACCTCAATAGCAATACGTTTTCTTTAGAACAGCTTAAATTATTCAAACAATGGTTTAAACAGTGATTGTACCTATCACCGAATCTTCTTAATTCTTTGAGCCTTGGAAGTGAGAATACACTCTCCATATTTAAAATGTTGTTTGATAAATATTTTGAGAGTAACTGTCTTTTCTGTTCGCCTTTAACATAGATAGTAGCATCGGGAGGTATGACTTCTTTCAGCAAATCGCCTACATTTGTATATCCACTTGTGGACTGTCCATCCCAGCTAAGCCCATGGATTTTTTGCTTTAACCACCGAACTTGCTTTTTGAAATCATCGCTTAGGGTGTTATACTCCACAGCCATGTCCAGTATCTCATGCCATATTACATTATTCGCTACATCCAAAATGGCAATCTCCTTGCAATAGAAATCACTAGTTTTGTATTGATATCCTTGTAAATCGATTATGAAACACATGCTTCCTGCTTCAAATCACAGATGGGAATGGGGTTCTAAGCAAATCTCTCCCATATATCCAGTTAAGGGACTTTACTCCCTCCTTTTATGATTTTTTCATCCAGGTAATTATCTGGATGATACTAAAGCAAGTCTGTTTTCTTAATCCAACTTTTACCACCCCCCAACCACGACACTAATAATTCGCGCCCGTGCTTCCGTTTCCGTAAAACTTTTTCCACTAAGTACGTGTCGGGTGCTGCTGTAAGCTGTATTTCATCACCGTAAAAAGCACCTAGAATTGGCCGACCTTCCAAATCTTGTAGCAGATAGGTTACCGGTCTCGTTTGTTGTACTTTAACAATTTTGAATAGTTCTGTACTCCAGTTTGGGTGAAATCCTCGATCGAATACTGCTTTATATTTTGATATACGCACAATGTCTCCAACCTTATACAACTTCTTGTGACTTTTAGAAACGCTGTTAGCGGTGTAAAGTTTTATTCTTTCCGGATGCTCTTCTGCCTCCATAGGCGTCATGTTAATAGCCCGATGCGGTGAATTATTGTATTCCTCCATAACCTTAGGCAAAATATTAACCCATTTATGACTGCCTTGCAAGTAAAATCTTCTGTACAATTTGTTTTGATTGTTCTGATCAGTCGTTCAACCATACCAGCTTTGATTGCAGAATATGTGGAGTAATGGTTTATCTTATATTTTTGCATAAGATTTTTAAACCAGCGGTTGTAGTACTCTTTCCCAAAATCCGTTTGTAGATTAATTTTTACGTTATTTTCTCCTTGCAGCATTCTGTCCAATATTTTTTTCATAGCATTTGTGACTTCTGATCCAGTTTTATTTTTTAAGGGTTCAGCTAAAGCATATTTTGTGAAACAGTCCACCACTATTATAATATATCTGTACCCATTGTTCACACGCGAGTAAGGCTGCACTTCGCACAAGTCCGATTGGATAAGATCACGTTTCACATGTTTCAGATTTGTATGACGACGCTGAAAATTTTTTCTTGCAGGTTTAATAATTCCTTAACGATGATTTCTTTACTCATTTTGCTTAACACTGTTGCTAAACTAATAGGGTTATCTTTATCCAATTGCACCTTTGACATAAACTGAAGCTTTGGTTTGTAGTATTTGTTTTTATAGCTGCTGGTGACGCTTCGTAAATCGATGCTATTGCAAGACCGAGCTCCTTCTCATTTGTCTCAGAAGTTGCAGTCAAATTAATAAAAACTGTATAAACGTTTTAAAGTCAGATACAAGCTTATCCAATTTTTCATTTACATACTGTTTATTAACTGCATCAGATGGCTCAACTGGTTGAGCAAGCATTGCGATACGCTGGTTTCTTGCATTGAAGGCTTTATCTTTACGCTGTATATCATCAGAACTTTTAGACAGTATGAAAAGGCTTGATTCACGAGCTTGATTACAGATTTCTTATTAACACAATCACTATCTTCTTTAGGATCCATTACATCCACTAGCCTTCTTTTACGAAAACTAATTGTTTCTTCTCCAGACTTGAATACTATAGTGCTTCTCTGATTAACACAATCACTATCTTCTTTCGGGTCTGATGAATTCACTAACCTTCTTTGCTGCATATCGTACCCATCACCATCCAACGTTAGCACAAATCCTCGACCTGGAGGACCGCGCCGAATATCAGCATCTTTACGCTCTGAACGTCCGAAGCGGTCGATAGGCATTTTAAAACTGTGTAATTATTTACTGAGCTCACTGTATTATACCTTCTTCTCTCAACTCTTCTATTATGGACACCATCTCGTTAATGTTTTCCTCGCTTGTATTTCCAGCTCGGTTGGATGCGTTCAACAATCTCAGCCGATCTACAAGCTCATGTACATTATTCCAGTAGACATATTGCACCGGCTTTGAATTTAAACTTTTGTAAAACCGATTAGAAAAGCCTAAACCCGCTCCCTTAGACTGTTTTCTTCTCTTTGGCTGTTTTCTTTCGGGATTCCTCTGAAATTCTGTGAGATATTTTTGCACATATTTGTTAAACTTTTGTTATTTGTTGGAAATCCGCTTAAATCGTGTACCGCAAATGGGTTAAACTTTCTTCTCAAAATCGACGCAGATTTGATCATTTCCAAGTAATTCGGCAAATCTTCATGCAAATTAAAATCACCATCTTCGGGGCTGATGTCTTTGTAAACCAGCAGATTGTATAAACCCCTCGTACCTGGATATATCACATTATTTAATGTTATATCGCTAGTTTCAGGGTTAATTATCAATACACTTTTCCACAAACTCCATGAGTCGGTTTCCGCATTATACTTTACTCCATAAATTGATTTGTCAATATTTTCGTCTTCGTCTCTAGCTAACACATCTGCATAGTAAAGATGGAACGGTTCTTCTGGAACGAGTTGCTTAATTTTCTTTATAGGTACGTCCATGTTTTCGACTTTAACCTTTGTTGTAGGTATGGGATTTTTCGGTGATCGATTGCAACTGGGAAGCGGTTATTTGCAGTGGATCGATCAATTGTTTGTGCACTTCTTTGAATTTTTGCTGAGATGTAGCATCTCCTTTTGTACGCTACAAACTTTTTCGTACAGCATCCTGCATAAGATGAAGACTACGTTTATTCGCAATAAAATTGTTAACGTCCGTCATCATGAAACTTTGGATGAGAACTAACTGTTTTTGAATAATGTCAAATATTTATATACTCGTCGAAATTCTTCCTATATCGACCTTTATCCAAATCAAAATCTTTCACAACAGTTATAAAATTATGTTTTGAGTCACCCCAACACTGTAAACACATTTCTTTAAATTTCGGATATGTCATGTCACCACTTATATGATCCGAAAAGATATGGCGAAGGTTTGTATCATCCTGTTTCCATAATGCGATTACATTGGCGTTATCTCTGAGTCTATGTTTTAAGGCACTAGCGTAAGTTTGACATAGATAGAACGAATCTATTGCTTTATGTCGGCCGAACGAGAAAAATTGAGTGATTTTACTTTGCTCGTTTACAGGTATATCATCGAAAACCATAATTGAATCTTCTTTGGTATCTCTGGGCTCGATCAAATCATCGTAATTTTCAAACTCATGGTACCCAATTTCTTCTTTTAATGGTGTAAAAACGTTTCTTAACAATTCGTATTTCGGTTGATGCAAACTCTTCGAAAATACATAGACATTTTGAAATCTAAGACCGTTCTCGTGCAAGATCAGAGATATTAAAGCGTTGGTCTTCCCACAACTCGATGGTCCCGCGAAGATAGCTCGTATGTTAGACGGGAACAATGAACCATGTTTACCATCCTCTCTTGCACTAGCAATAGCAAAGTTATCATAATTCTGTATAGGTATTTTAACTTCTTGTATAGCATCACCCGTGTCTCTCACATTTTCCGACCTAGGAGCACCATTCTTCTTTTGAGGTTTACGGAGATCCAAATGCCTGCTTAACGTTCTTCTGGGTATACCATATAACCTACTTGTAGACTTAACACTTATACCCTTTTGTATTTCACTAACTGCTTTCTCTAAAGATTCCTTGGTGTACATCTTTCAAATATAAGTTTAAACTGATTCAAATTGAAAATAATATTCCCTTATATACCAGCATGGGCAGGGGTGCGCATGGGCAGCGCGCATGGGCAGGGGTGTGCACGCGCAGGGCGCGCATGGGCAGGGTGCGCACGCGCAGGGGTGCGGATGGGCAGGGGTGCGCACGCGCAGGGGTGCGCATGGGCACAGGCGTGCTAGGCGTACACCGGAGTACGTGAGAAACTGCGTTGGATCACCAAAAATCTTATTAATATTAAAACAACATAGATTTTATACAATTTTATTAAAATATATACAAAATATTTAATTGTGAATAAATCTATTAACAATTTCCGTAAACGGATTATATTCAAACATAGAGTCATGTATAATTAAAGCATAAGCCTTCATCGACGGTTCAAAATTTCTTGAAGCTTCTAATTCCATTCTTACATCAACCGTTGCATCCTTGATGCTTTCAAATTGATGACGACAGTCGATTACAAAGACAGGTGATTCCTTAAACCTGTTGTAGTCCATTAAACATTTATTTGACGATTTGTTCGGGTAGTATTTTTCCATAAAAGATGCATAAGACAGGTACGCTGGCAAGTAGTCATTCTGCTCGAAATCCAAATTTAATCGACCTTGAGGGAACATCTGTGAGTTTAAAACACTTTGACATTGGTTATGTTGGCATTCGTAAAGCTTGTAGCATTTTCTTCTTTCTTATCATATTTTCCATTTTGCAGCGCCAGTAATATCCACCGAGCCTTCTCTGTTTCGTTCGATACTTTAATTCTCCATACTTGTGACTTTGATTGTGTTAGAGACGGTAATTCGTGTAGTTCCCATTTTCTGAAGCAACCATTATAGATGATTGATTTTGCATTTCCGAAAGCAGCGACGCCTTGGCAAAGTCGCTTAATGTTATATGCGGAACCTCCCATGAAATACGTTGTATTTTGAACGTTACTGTATTTCCAATCGACTTGTAGCAATTTACATCCGACTTGGATCTGATTAAAATCAGCTCTTGAGGCATGTTGACGATAGTTTTCTTGTAATCTTCAAAAAACCCAAAAATGGTTTTTAGCGGTATAGCACAACTAAACCGTCCATCTTGGAATATGGTATCGGGCTTCCACCCGGTATGTGTAATAGATTTTGTTTCGATTCTTCCATGGATACTAAACCTTTAATAGTTCTTGTAATTCCAGGGATTCGACAGACATCTATTATTTGATTATTACCCAATTTGTATTGAATTTCCTCAAACAGAAAATATGGTGCATTTCTAGTAAATTCGTAAGCTTTAGGGTCTGGTTCTGCTGCTCTAATCGGGTCTCCAGTTGTTGACGCTTCCTTAATGTTTCCGTAGGCTTATAGGTACCCTTTATAAATATGAAACTTTCATGGGGGTATGTGATGTTGTCACTGCTCTGGATTTCAATTGAAATTCGATCGTTGTTTTCTGCGTTCAATGTAAAGGAAGATATGTATAATAATCTTCCTTTATTATGGTTTCGTCTAATTTATAACCTCCAAACACATCTAATTTGGGCACGTCCTCATACTTAAGCCTTCCAAGTTTAACGTTTTCATCACCGTGGAGATCTAAGCTGCGTTTACTTCTGCCTCCCATCATTTATAACTTCTAACCCCAAAGATTTTAAGAAACGTATTTCTTCTGCTGTAAGTCTCTCGACAACTTGACGCTTTGACGTCGTATTCACTATTGGTCGTCTGGGGGTGTTGTAGCGTGCTTTATATACAAAATCGATAGGCATTTTCAACTACTTTTTATTTCCAGTCTTACACATGTGTATGTTTCCGGTGAAAAGTTTACCAATTCACCCAAATGATCGACTAGTCTGATTGTAATATTATCAATTTCTGTCACGCTCAGCGGATAATATATGACGTGGTTAGGTTCCTTTTCCAGATTATACCCAGGTGGTACAGATAGACTGAATTCGAATATGCTGTGCGTAAGAAAATTGTTTCTGAACGATCCGCTGGTGATATTGGTTTCCACAAAATGTTTGAGACCGATATTATGTTCACTTGCTGATTAGCGATATGTACGGTATCTGCAGCCAATTTGCGGTTGGTAAACCCCAAGATGCTTCAATATTGTTTTACGGTTTGCCCCAAAATCTATCGGTATACTGCTTTGTATAGAACACTTTAATGTATTATTGTTGGCACTCAGTTTAAAATATTTTCAATGTTCTCGTTGATGTCCGGCTTCTGACTGAACCATTTTTTGAAGACGTCCTGTATATATGCATTTATTTCTTCTAATTCGTATGATCCAGGTTCAATGGTTATTTTGCGATGCTCTGGATCGTTAAAGTATAAGTTGTTGTTTCCTGGATGTATGTTTTGCACAGTGTTACAAGTGTACAGTCCCACTAGACCCAAAGCATATTCACCGTCTTGTTTCAATTTAATTGGTGGGTAAATGGATCCTGTCGATATGACATTACCATACCCGAACACGCTCACTGTTTTAGCCATTGTCACTAAGAAACTTTAACACTAAATGTCCACAATTGTATGTGTTGTAAGTCTGCTCCGGTGCACTGTTGTAGTAAATTTTACAACCTCGAAAATATCTCTTTACTTCTTCCGGCGGTCTCAAGTCTCCAAACGAATCGTAGTAATACACGCTATTTCCACGTTTTCGGTACCCCACCCAATGTGTACCCGAACCTTTGGTGGTATCCAAATTAATCACTCCCGATTCGTTGACATGCGGTCTAATCTTCTGTAACTGATCTCTAGAAAAGACGTTGCGAAAATGAGGAATGTTAGATGCGTGTTTCCTTATATCTACGTCGGTGAGAGCTCTTCGAGGTAACTTGCTTAGTTTTTTTGATACTTTTTTACAAATGCCACGCCCCTGTTTGTACGGTTTCAAGAATAATGCTGTGCCTTTTTTGTATGGTTTTAGAAACATTCCATTTCCTTTTTTCCCAACAGTAATGGCTTCCATAGATCTGTTGTGTCGTTCGCTCTCCTTAAGCTGTTCGTTGGCTGTCTTGACATCATTTACTGCTTTAGCTATCCCCGCAGCACCACCTGTTAGCGCTCCTAGGGCACTTAGTCCAGCGAATATCGGAATCAATGGTAGAAAACCTCCTTTCTGTGGAACGGGTATAATACGTGGGACTTTAATTTTGCTTTTCCCACCGGCTCCTTTTATGATTTTTTTTCCAATTAGAATACCAACATCTAACAGCTTTTTCAAGTTGTCGGAACCAACTCGGTCTACTGCGGAGCGTATTTTCTTCAAAAATCCGCCTTTGAAACTTATTTTCTTCTTTAACCCCATACCCATTTTTCTCTTCGCTTTCATAGCGTTTGTCACAAACCAAGCTGCGGCTTTTTCCCCTAACTTTGCGTTTTTAGACTTAACTCTCCCCCCAGGCTTCTTCTTCTAAAATTTTATCTGCTCGGTGTCTGGCTGGAAGATCGTCGGGGTACTTGGAGTATGCAATGTCGTGGTCTTTACACAATTTATCTAATTCGTTTATTCCAGGATCACCTCTTGCTAAGCGCTCATCCAACTTTGTACCAGGCCCGCAGTACTGATAACCTGGAATATGTAGCTCAAACGGTAACCTGTTTATAGCGCTGTTGATTAATCCTCTCCAGAACAGATAATCATGTGTTTACTCAAAAATCTCAAACTATACTAAATAAAAAACAACAACGAGTCTATTTATACTTTTCAAAAAATTTACAATTTATTTATAATAACAATACATTTACATCCACGTCTTTTGGACTGTCTTTTATAAAATACTCTTTCTAGTTATCACCATAACCAGAATCTTCAGATTCCAACAAATTTAAACGTCTAAACATTTCCACTAATGTTCTTGTACGTATCACGTCTCGCACAAATATATCTGGAAAACGTATAACCAGCTCCAATGCATTTAGGGCGCTCTGATTCAATTCGTTGTAGAATAAAATATTTCCAATTCGAACTTCGCCTTCAACCAAGATTTTAATTCGTTTCTCCCCTTCTGTCAGAGTATTAAACCCATCGCCATCATTTAAACTAGAATTAGCAACAAACCCTACTAATTCGCTGTATAATGCTGGAAGTCACGACTTTCCAACTGTTTAAGTTGATACTCAAATAACTCTCGCATATGGAATAGTTTACGGCACTCTAATTCGTTTATAACCATCGAGCTATCACCCATTATTATTTTTAACTGGAACGTTTCGTCCACGGTTGTTCCATACACTGGCGACAGAGTGATAAAGAACGGTCCTCCTAGTTGTATGTGTAGATCTTCCATTTCGGTGCACCATTTAATCGAGTGTTTAGCACGTCACGAGAGAATTGGCGAATTTGAAATTCCACTTGAAAATTTGTAAATGCTGACCAATTTTCGTATGTCAATTCCAGAACATGGCTGCCACAATATTTCTTGCTACACACCAATCGTAATACGGGTTTTATTGTCTGGTTTATAACAAACCCAATTTCCACATTATGAGGGTGTTCACCCAATTCACTTAAACTATACGTAAACTTATTAATCAGATTTTCGGTATACGAAACTTGTGCATCATTAACATCTGCAGACTCCATTGCTTTGCACTGATTTCACCGAGATGACTGAGAGGATGCTATGCAGATCATCCTTTTAAATGTTTCAGGGTTGTTGTTGCGCATGCGTAAATTGTTCTCGGATAATTATACATGTAGTGCGTAAGCAAGAAGCTAATTGATTTTCACCGACGTGAATAGACTAGTTTGGAATGTTACTCAAGGTTAAACGACGCTGGGTTTCACCTAATTTAAAAGTAAACTAGCTAATTGATTTTCACCGACGTGAATAGACTAGTTTGGAATGTTACTCAAGGTTAAACGACGCTGGGTTTCACCTAATTTAAAAGTAAACTAGCTAATTGATTTTCACCGACGTGATTAGACTGGTTTGGAATGTTACTCAAGGTTAAACGACGTTGGGTTTCTCCTACTTTGAAAGTAAACTAGCTAATTATACCAACCGGGTATAAAAGCACCGTGCAATGCAATATAATTCAGTATCTGTGTAGTCTTCGGCTAGTTATAACAGCTATAAAGTCTTTAACCAGTTTTTAATTTCTTTATAGAAAAATGGCTTCCTTTGTCTGCAACGTCTGCGGGGCTGTCTTCTCAAGGGTGATAATTTGAAGAGGCATCTGCTCCAACAACATGACGTAGCATCGAAATCCACCGGTCTTTTTGTTTGCGATGTGTGCCCGGCATTCTTCACCCGTAAGGACAGCCTAAAACGACACAAGGATGCCAAGCATGGTGTGGTGGAATCAGTTGCCGGCCCATCCGGGGTCAAACGACCGGTTGCGTCCACGGTTGAGGAGCCTACCCCAAGAGATTGCGGAGATGCATTGAATGCGATGTGGACGTCACCAACGGTAGCTCACCAGCGATCCAACGTGCACAAAGCTAATGCTAACCGTGTCCTGGATGGGGGTGTACAAGTAGTGAGCACGGCATTTAAAAGTCGAATCGCTACATACAGAATTAGTAATGTCGACTCTACAAGTACGTATTTTTCTTTATAAGTATTTAGTTTTTAACTTAGTTATTTCTAGGTCTGTTGGATTTTCTCCGCAACCAGAGGGAGAGATTCATAAGCTTAGTCGGGAAACAGCGGGTTATCCATACATCCCTAAAGGTGAACCTGGAGGTGTTTGGTGGGTACACCAAGATGGCTGCGGCAGAAGGTGTTGAGGACGTGAAATCCTTCAACACCCGAAATGTTGTGGTCACCTCATCCAGCGATCTGTGGGAGGTATACAACTCCTTTATGGAGAGGATGTCAGCTAAGTCAGACGAATTTCAAGAACGAGATTCTGGTAAGTTTTGAAAAAATTATTAATTTTTTCTAATTTTTAAATTTTAGGTTGGGTGTTGAAAAATGTGTTATACTTGGAGGTAAATATTAACAAGTATAAACCTCTTCGTGGGGGGTCCTACATTGAGCTTCCCAAATGGATTCGGGATAAGGGAGCCGTCGTTAACGTGCAGAACCAAGACAATGCATGTTTTGCGTGGTGTGTTGTGGCAGCGCTGAATCCTGGACATGTTCATCCGCAAAGGGTCAGTAGCTACCCGCATTACAGCACCGCACTCGACGTGACAGGACTACAGTTCCCGATGCCCATAAAGGACATAGCCAAGTTCGAGGAATTAAATGCTATTAGCATCAACGTGTTTGGTGTAGAGGGCAAGTCGATTGTGGGGCCGCTTCACTTCACCAAAAGAAAGAGGATCGGCACGTCAACCTCCTTTACATCCAGAATGAGAATACACACACTACTGCTGGATCAAAGATTTGGGAAGCTGGTGAGAAAACAGTTGTCTGGTGAGCACACCCGTAAATGGATTTGCGATGGATGTCTTGTCTTTTCCGAACGGATGAAGAATTGAGTAACCATGCGCAACACGACTGCAACCACGTTGCGACAAAGATGCTAACCACTTTAACAACATATTGGAATTTGCAAACGTGCACAAGCAAATGAGGGTGCCGTTTGTTATATACGCGGACTTTGAAAGCGTGTTGAAGCCTATTTCTTCGGCAGCACAGGATCCCTCCGGCTCCTTTACTAACAGCACCCACCAACACGAACCATACAGCTTCGCCTATTACATTAAATGCTCTTACGATGAGAATCTGGATAAGTTTGAATTGTACAGGGGGCCTGAAGCTGCTAAAGTTTTTATGGAGAAGTTAAAGGAGGAAGCCCGCAGATTGGGGATTATCTTAAAAAACAATGTACCGATGACAGCGTTGGAGCCTTTAGACGAATTGTTATTCCACATGGTTGACGATTGCGGCATCTGCAAGAAACCATTGGGGACGATCGAGTGAGGATCACTGCCATCTTACGGGAAATTCCGCTTCGCAGCACATCGCCAATGCAACATCAATACCGGATGCCAAATTTCATACCGGTCATATTCCACAATTTAAGTGGGTATGATTCCCATTTTATTGTGAAGGAATTGGGATGCGATAAGTAGCGTGTTACAGTGATCCCAAATAATAAGGAGCGGTTCGTATCGTTCACAAAGTATGTGAGGTTATATGGCGAAGAACCAGACGTAGAGGAAGATGATGATGAAACCGATAATTGCACAGTACAGCTGCGATTCATCGATTCCCTACGTTTCATGGCATCGTCCCTGGATAAGTTGGTGAAAAATTTGGAATGCGAGCAGTTTGTTGAGATGAGGAAGTGTTTTCCCGACGACAAACAGTTTTCATTTCTACGCAGAAAGGGTGTGTTCCCGTACAGGTATGTGACAGACGCTTCAGTGTTAAATAGGTCAAGTCTACCACCCCGAGAGGATTTCTATAATGATCTCACGAATACTGTGATTTCGTTGTCTGAGTACGATCACGCTCAGAATGTATGGAACGCCTTCCACATATGCACACTCGGCGAATACAGCGATCTTTATTTGAAAACAGACGTTTTATTATTAGCTGACGTGTTCGAAAATTTCCGGGGTGTGTGCTTGAAAACCTACGACTTGGATCCCTGCCAATATATGACAGCACCTAGTCTAAGCTGGGACGCCATGCTGAAACATACTGGGGTTAAACTGGATCTATTCACTGATGTAGAAATGCATCACTTTGTAAAGAAAGGGATTCGTGGTGGTCTAACTCAGTGCAGTCAACGATACGCTCACGCCAACAATAAGTACATGCACAATTTTAATTCTGAAGAGCCCTCAAGGTACTTGACGTATCTGGATGCTAATAATTTGTATGGATGGGCCATGTCACAACCGTTACCGATAAGCGGATTCCGGTGGTTGAAGAAAGAGCTTAACCTCCTGAAAGCCCTCATCGATGACATATCTGTAACAGGGGACAAGGGGTACATCCTGGAAGTAGATCTGGAGTATCCAGAAGACCTACACGGTCTTCATAACGATTTACCGTTTTGTCCACAGACCATGGTACCCCCAACACCATCCTCCAAGACTCCGAAGCTGCTCGCCACGTTGCTCAACAAGAGTCATTACGTCATACATTACAGAAACCTGCAGCAGGCGCTACGTAATGGTCTCCGGCTCACAGCAGTCCACCGGGTCATGGAATTTGACCAATCGCCTTGGTTAAAACCCTACATCGATTTGAACACCACCCTTAGGACATCTGCCAGAAATGCGTTTGAAAAAGACTTTTCAAATTAATGAATAACGCAGTCTTTGGAAAAACGATGGAGAATGTCGACAAGAGGGTGGATGTAAAGATCGTACCCCGGTGGGAACACGATGGACAAAAATTGTGCGCGAGTGGACTTATCGCCCGCCCGAACTTTAACAGTAGTTTAGTGCTAGGTGAGGATTTGGTTATTATACAGATGGATAGGGTAAAAGTCACTTACAACAAGCCTATATATGCAGGTTTTTCAGTTTTAGATATTTCAAAGACCCTCATGTATGATTTTCATTATAACACCATGAAACATTTGTATGGAGCCAAACTCTCACTACTTTATACAGACACAGACTCTTTAGTGTATAGTATAGAAACAAAAGACTTGTATAGTGATATTAGTGCAAACATTAACAATTTCGACACTAGTGACTACCCTCGAGACAATAAATACAATATGCCTCTTGTGAACAAAAAGATCCCCGGCAAGTTTAAAGACGAGTTCAACGGCGACTTGGTGTTACAATTTGTTGGGACTAGGGCCAAGTCGTATTGCATCATTAGTGAGAAGGACACGATTAAAAAGATCAAGGGGGTATCGCGTAGTGTGGTGGCTGGGATTAGTGTGGATAGTTTTAAGGACATTGTACATAATAATTCTGGTGCCCTTATGCATAGCATGGTGTGTATTCGGAGTAAAAAACACAATTTGTACACCCAATTAATTAATAAAATTAGTTTATCGGCGGAAGATGATAAAAGGTACGTCATCCCTGGTAGTACTTCCACATATGCATGGGGGCATAAGGATATTAGATAGTTGTTTATATTTTAGTGTGTATATATAGTATGTAAGTTAGTTATAAGCATATCTACCCTCCCCCATCCTTAAAATTTCCTTTGTTCCCGGCGATATGTGTTTACCTCCACGTGGTCTCGCCTGACGGTAAAACATATTGTTGGATTAACAACAATATGTCTTATTGACTGAAAACACGTATCCTCTCTTTACTTTAATCTCTTTTTATTACAGGTTTATTTAAACAACACATTAATCTCTTTTTGTTACAGGTTAACCTGCTTGGATTCGACTAAACACAGGAAATAATGTTATACTTTGTAAAAATTGTAATTAGTTTATTAAACTGTAAATCGGATAAAATAAATTATTAAACTTTTGTGTTCTTATTATTGTTGGTTAAAGGATTCTAGATGTTGAAAAGGAGGTGATTAGAAATCAACATTGATAAAAAATCTTAAAATGAGGGTAGCCCCTGAAGTGATGATATCTTAAAAATTCCTAGAGATTTGGGTAGCTGAGAAAATCTAATATTAATTGATACCAAACAAGATAGGTTTATCTCGAAAGATGCATTAGCTAGACAAAGAAAACTATTTGGTTTAGATGTGGGAGCAAATGAGGATGCTCATTTATCTCGAAAGATGAAAAATGGTTAGTCGAAGAAAACTATTTGGTCCAGATGTGTGAGGAAATGTGGGATTCTGGAGGAAATGTGACTCCACCACATTTCCTCCTTATGGGGATTTACATGTAAATTTGGGAGGAAATGTGGGATTCTGGAGGAAATGTGGTAGTGGAAGACCTGATTTTACTCTACTCGTACACTAAAGTGGTAATTGCTTCCAAACTAAATGCCAAGACTTGTTCTTCGTAGAGGAAATGAATTTTATCACAAACAATTCTTCAATTATATATTATAAGATTAACTAGGAGTACATCTGGTATAATACAAAGCAAGTTCTCTCTCGAGGTTTTATATACTGATTTTTCTTAAGTTGAATAACTTGACAATTTAAAAAATACATTTATTTATTCAGATATTTACTAATATATATATATATATATATATATATATATATATATATATATATATTGAAGTGTACGTAATAGCTAAAAGGGTATAAAGAGTGTTCTGTTGTTTTAAGGGTGTGTATATGCCAAAAAAAGCCAATGACCAGATCACGTAATTGTAAATTTTGTGTTTGCCCTACTTTACAAATGGTAAAGTATTTAAAGTAGATTGGTCAGAGTAAAACTGTAGTGATGGATTCGAACCGAACCGAACCGAACCTTGCCCTAGGTTCGGTTCGGTTCGAAAACTTTTTAGTCCGGTTCGGTTCGAGGTTCGGTTCGAAAAAATATATTCCGGTTCGGTTCGGTTCGAAAAAAACGAACCGAACCGAACCGGTTCAATATTTTGATATTTCAAACAACTGGTGCGTTCAACTACAACAATTTAAATGTTTAAAGTAGTTTTTATATCTAGTAGTTGCTACTTTCAAATAAACCCAACATTAATTTGCTTTAGATTTTAGTAGCATAAATCATATTAGTACTATTTGTCCAGGTTTGATTTTCAACGAACTTTGTTCGTTTATGAAATCGATTTGTCGTCCGTCTGTCTGTCCGTCCGAGGACTTTCTAATGGTCGGACATCAATGTGTGATACATCAATCGATTCAGCTCGGTGTCCTGAGCTTAAGTTTTGATGTCAGTTGAAATCGGGCCACGGGGACGCCGTGCCCCCGCGATATTCCGTCGGGAAAATTAAAATTTCAAATAGGTCCAAAATTAATGTGCGATACATATTTGGACTCCCCTAACATAGCTGAGTCGAAATATGATACCCCCACAAAATCTGACCACGGATACCCGACCCCCCCGGGGAATTAATTTTTATTTTATCTGAATACCTATAATTATTACAACATAATAATTTTAATTTCTTTAAATTGTTTTAAAGTAAGTCTACATTTGGAAGTTCGTTGCGACAATGCCTTGCATTTTCAACTTGTTCAATACGTATACAATATCTTTAACGAAGCGTGATTATAATTAGGGTAATAGTGAAAACCACCTTAAAAATTTAGAATGTGTTAATAATTGATGATTTTTACTAATGTCATTTTACCGTACAAGAACGATATCACACGATCTTTGCGTTTACTTTTATTTTAGTTTTAGTTAGTATAAAAAGAGTAAGAGTATCAAGATAATAAAGTGCTACTGATTTCTGATACAGTACAAACAAAAAGTTGTTTGTCAGTTTATCTGTATAATTCAAAATTAAACATTTCGTACAATACGGGAATAAAGAAACTGTGCTTTTATATATATATATATATATATATATATATATATATATATATATATATATATTGTGGAATTTTCCTGTAGAAATCGCGCCCCACAAATTGGATGCCATAGTTATTGTGTAGTTTTTCTGGAAACCATCGCGACCCAGCGTTGGACCGTCATACTTATTGTGTATTTTACCTCGGCTGCTCTTCTCTAAAATGCTAAATTCACTACAGCCTCTTAAAACGAACACAGACGCTTACCTTGTACCGCTGAATCTAAAAACTCCTGCTCTCTGCCTCTATGTTGAAACCTAATAGAAATTCACACCCTACAATCACATTCTCAAAATAACGCAATTCACAAAATACATCACACTCTATTTACATGAAATAAATATTACATTTTTAAAATACTTTTCCTTATGTACACTCGTATTATTGGTAATGTCAATAATTTCATTTTCAAAAATAATTCAAGTCAAAAATCTTATTAAACAAATATTTTCTTAGAGTAAGAAGGCGTTCCTCATACCTTATCCTACCTCTCAGTCTTATCATGAGCTTATAGTAAATATCTTTGTATGTGAGTGCAAATTTACTGCACTACAAAAAGAAAATAAGCTCCCTATACCTCTTTACAACATAGACTGGTTATCTGTAGATTAATTATCCCTGATTACCTAAATAAATTTCATAAATTTTCAGTTCATTAAATATATCAAACAAGAAACCCTCCAAAGCACAAAACAAATCAAAAGTACCATAGCAAATATTCACCACAAAATGTTTTTATACAATTGGTTACCTGGTAACTATTTTCCAACAGGTATCCGCCACCCAGCCCTTGAAGATGATGCCGTTCAATATGGCACTACACCATGAAAGAGCTCTCCCGTTGAATTACCATCCTTCTATGCATGCTGCTACCCCAAAATCTTGTCATTTACAATAAAACCATGACCATCCAATTTCCAAAATTTACTCTTCATATTCCCGAATAAATTAATCAAAAATTGCTGCCTTCATCATCAAATATTTCCAAAATTTAATAACTTTTGTGCATTCTAAAACCACAATAACAATCGTTTGTACTTACATACAAAATTTACTCTTTGTATAAAATGCTTCGTTCGCTTTTAAATTGACTTGACTTGTCAGCATACTAACTTATGTGCAATTATACATAAATTCACTAAGTTTCACTAAAGTAACTCAATGAAGCGCGAAGGACTGAAAAAAAATTAAGAGAGCGTCACCCCCTTTGAAAGTGGTTTATATAGCCTTGCTACGCATCTACTGTTTTCACGTACGCACGTAAATTTTCTAACGTACCATAATATTCTGTGTAAACACACTAACCGTTCTTCATTTCTTAAAACAACTCGCAAAACTGTCTTGATATTACCGCGAAAAGCTCTAAAGACTCTTTGTTTCCTTAGAATTACAATAACAAACATGTTAAAATATTTGGTAAAAGCTACACAACGGGCAACCCTCCCTCTGATTTCGCAAAACTAGTCTCAATTGTCAAGCAATTCCGAATAGATTTACGCCTTCAAACTCAAACAAACATCTTTTCATCTCTCTTATTCATATAGTTTCTTTTCACACATATGCTTCCACCAGCTGAATAATAGTCCTACCTAATACAAACTCGTCGCACGTATACCTGTATCGTCCAATCATCTCGCTTAATCCCTTTCCTTGCTTTCAATCGATGCGCGTCTGCTTCTAATATTCCTAGAAATTATTAATTTTGTTTCCCCTCCTAAAATAAGTTTGTTTGTCGTTTCCCTCCTATACTACATCTATAATTAATTCTCTGTTTCTCACTCATATTCATACGTTTTTGCTCAGTCCTTGTTCCTCCATGACAGTTGTCTCTAGCTTCTCTCCAATACTACCTTTATAATTAAAAATCGATATCTTAAACAAACAGACTGCTTCTTCGTCCTACTTATGTGTTTTCTGTTCTGTCCTCGTTGTATATCGACTACGCTAACTCCTAACGGTCTTTTCTTTCTTGTAACATATTAAAGCTTGTTTATCGTACGCGTTATCTTAAAATATGCCCCCCTTTTACTATGCTCTGAAACGTATTCTGGTTTTATTATTGAAGATAATAATCCTATTTCTAACGAATATGCAAAGCTTTTATGTTTTCGTATGCTACATAAAATAAAACTTAAATATGGCATTTTTACGTCGTTGTCTCTAATAAATATTATGCTACGTCATTCCCAAAATAAATATAACTACAATTAAATTAACCCTACATTATTATACGTTGACTAAGCTCTAAATTAATTATTTAAAATACCCTAATTATCTATCATGTCTAAGTTAACTTTCTTGTAAGTTCTTACTCTAACCCCAAACTTGATTTATGACCTTATGTATTTACAATTAACCATTCTAATATAATGGCAGTTACTTATTAATAGTTATAGTGTTTAAGTTGGGAAATGATTTTCCTACCCAAGAATTAAGATAGAGTAGACTTTTATCTGATTCGTGATTAAGTCTATTCCTTTGCTTCCTTATAACCAAACCTGCTTTTGAAAACAGTCTTTCAGAAGGGATTGAGGTTGCTGTCACACTATATAAATCCTCTGCCATACTACTCAGTATCGGAAACCTTTCCTTGTTAATTTGCCACCACTTCAAAGTTGTCTTCCCTTCTTCTTTTGGATTTGTACAGTTTAGAGACACTAAAATTGTCTCCTGAATCTTCAGAAGATTCGGGTAAGGATATATTCTTCATAGAGGTTTTTGAAGAAGTTCAGCGAATCCTCTTTTAAGTGCTTTCCTCAACTAGTGTGGTCAAAGAGCTCTATTTGTGTCTAGGGTCGAGCACTAGTACATCACAATATAGTCAATTGGTAAGACGATAATGTTTTAATATTTTATTTTTTGAACCCTGGTATGATATCAACAACTGCTCATCGACTGCAGATCAATTTGCTTTTTCATCTAATTGTCTCATCTCTTCTTCTATTTTATCCAATAAAATATTAATACAAACTACCACGGAAGGTAAGGTAACGTACCTGTCTCCTTCTAACTTATCAGTTACTCTTTTAAACATTTTTAAAAAATTACACATGTTCCGTAAGATTAACCACTCACTTTCATTAAGTTTTAAATTTTTTAGAGCAAGATCACTTTTGCACACGCATATTAGTCCTTACTTTAACTTAAAAGCTATATCTAACATATTATAAGTGGAATTCCACCGTGTAGGAGTATCTAGAGTCGGTGAAAGCTCTGTAGTCACACCGACAGTCTGCCAAGCGGTTTGAAATCGCTGTTCCAATAGCTCAGATCTTCTAATTTTTTTAAAGACTATTCGAATTCTCTCAATACAATTGAGTTTGGCTTTACTGTTAAATTCATCTTCATCACTATCACTGCTACATTCTTCTTCGTCTTCAACTTCTTCATCAATTCGTTCAGGGCTTAAGTTCAATGTACGGAATAAATCTTGCACTGCCAGATCTAGAACATGGGTCAAGCACCTAAAGTGATGATTTACGCTGTCAAATGTCGGTAGCAGTATATTCAATTCGTTCATGAATGAAGTGTTGGCTGAAGCATTGTCAACAGTTATGCCTTGTATCCTTTGTTCAATGCCGTATTTTTTTTTACTGTTTCAAAAAACTCTTGGCTATGTCTTATTCTGTGTATACACCGTAAGACGGAACGAAGTCTATTACAATTGATTGGAGTTCCCAGTTATTGTCAATAAAATGTGTTGTGATACCGTAATAGGACTTTCTATTAATGGCAGTCCATCCGTCTAACGTAAAATATATTTTTGAACTGTTGTTTTTCAGTATGTTCACAACAACGTTCTTCAGTATGTCATATCGTTCTAAAACCATTCATTTTAACTGCTTTCGTCCTGGCAAACTAAATCCTGGACAGAAGTGATGAAAAAGGCATATTGAAGCATCATAATCAAAAAACGAAAAAGCGCACCACGATGACAAAATTTATTAGATGTATAACACAAATACCCATTACACTTTTTTACCTAGTGGTTTAAAACTCGATGACCATATACATTACAAAATCGTTCTGTTTCTTATATGCTTGCGACTAGAGATTTTTAAAATGTGCATTTGGGAGAAATTACGATTGACATGTTCTTAGTGAAAAGTAAATTTTTAAACTAAATTTTTATTTAAAAAATCGAACCTTTCGAACCGAACCGAACCGAACCTTTAGTTAGGTTCGGTTCGGTTCGAAAAATTTGCCGGTTCAGTTCGAAGTTCGGTTCGAAAATGAAATGTCCGGTTCGGTTCGGTTCGGTTCGAAAAATCGAACCGAACTTCGAACCGAACCTCGAACCTGTTCGGTTCGTATCCATCCCTAAGTAAAAGTGCCAATACGTGAAAGAATGACTTGATGACGTGCGAAAACTCAGTATTCGAGGATTTATACTAAGTTGTACGTTGATAATCCATAGAGTGTAAATTTGCTGGTCTAAAAGCCGGTTGCGTCTGTATAAGTTCCACTGTGCACAACACTTGGCCAGGTTTATATGTAAAACATTTCGGCACGTATTTATTAGAATCAACTTTTGGACAACCTTGTATTAGCAAAATTATATGTTAAATATTTTTATCAAAAGTGATTTAAGTGCAACGCGATCATATGTACCAATGATCGAACAGTTATTTATATAATCGTAAAGTGTAAAAAGATAACTAATAGGTATTAGTGACATAACACTAGTTGTGACGATTTAATTGGGTGTTGGGTTTATAGAAATGTATAAAGAGTAGGCATAATAATCTTGAAGGAGGCGGTATCACCTAGGTAAAAATAATAAACGAGAACGATTTGAATTATTTTGGTGAAAGGAGGTGTTTTGGTATAAATATACTAAGTTGGATATTTTAAAGTTGAAATAAAATCTTTTGGAAGTTAAAGCTTTTGATTAAATTAAAGAAGAGTATAGATAGTCAGAGGGAACAGTAAGAGTCGAGAAGAGTGGAAAGTTAGAAGATTAGATATTGGAGCGGCACCGAGACAGGTGTAAATAAGATTTGGTATTTAGAGTGATTTGGATTGAGGTAAAAAGAATTTGGAGTGGATTTAGTAGACCGAAGGAAAACGAGTTGGAAGTGATTGGGGTATTACATAGCGATTGAAAGGTATTAAGTGGAAAGTATAAAACAGCACAGAATTTGAAAGAGAAGGTTAAGGATTGGTATTGGATCGTATATTGTTGGATTAGAAAGAGTGTTTAAACAGAACGACGGTATAAGTAGAAGGAAATTAGTGCGGGGAAGTTAAAATTAAAGGTATTCTAAATTCTAAATTCAGTAATTATTTATAGATTTGGGTGGATAATAAAATCAAATTTATCAAAAACTTGGTGTCTGGAAAGCCAAGTAATCCTTGTGATAGTGGAGCGTAGTGTGATGACACATCCGGTGGCCGAGATCGTTAGCCAGAGTTAAGGGAAAGGCCTACAGCTGAGGATAAATAGGGTGAGTACTGTGTTTTTCGGAACGTCAAAGTCATTTTGGTAAGTGTATTTGAATTGGCACAAAGCTGTTTGTTAAATTTGGCATATACGCATAAAAAAAAGGTTACGTATACTAAAATTAAAGGAGTGCTGTTTGGTCGGTGTCTACCTATCACCCAACCCATGGTAGGTAGGTGTAGATACCCTGAGAGAGAGAGAGGTTCAAAAGTCGAGGCACACTTATATAAGTTTTGTTTTGTAGACCGACCAGACATAATTAAAGCACGAAAAATAGAGTCAAAATTTGTACACTAACAAATAAATGAAAGGTACATATAAAGTATTTAAAAATATAAATAAGTAAACAGTATTATATATATATATATATATATATATATATATAACTCAGTACGAGGATAGAAAAGGTATACGAGGATATAAATAATATAGTGAGAAAAGTAAAGGAAGATGAGAATTTAATAGTTATAAGCGATTTTAAAGTATCAGTGGGACAAGGAAGTGCGGGATAAATGGTACAAAAATTTGGGTATGGTAGACGAAATGATAGAGGAGAAAGATTAGTGAGTTTTGCTAGGAACATTGATTAGTAACTGTAAACACCCTATTCGAACAACATGTTAGAAGAAGATATACCTGGAAAGCGCTAGGTGAAAGGGCTAGATACCAAATAGATTATATTTTTCAGACTTTTTAATGTTAACTCAAACTCATCTCTAAGTATAGGATATACCAAGTAATCTTTTCCAATGACTGATTCCTGTTCTAGTCTTGTTAGTTTCTCTCCTGCATTTAAATTTCCTACAGATTCTTGCCATTTAAGCACTTTCTCTATATTTTCAACAATGATGTCTCCCTCCGGGCCCCTTATATTTTCGCTACACGGTTTTATATCCCTAAAATTTATTCTAATTAGGTAGTATGTTTCGTGTGTCTTTCCTATTTCCATCTTAGTTCAAGTCCTCTAGTTTACCTACTTGCTTCATACTTCTAACATTCCACGCTCCGACTCACAAAATGTTCCTAGCTCTTCCTTTCAACTTTCGGACCACATCTTCCAAAGTAGTTCGCTCCCGGAGATCCTCATTTAACTTCGGAATCTTTTACTCCAGAGGATGCCATCATCTTAAATATCAATTTAAGTACACTGTGTACTTGGAAGGTAATGTGGTGTTTTCCCGTTGATTTCAACATCGTAGCAGTGTATCTTAGAATCCAATACTAACCCCTATGGTCTCTGCTACTCTAGGTACCGAAAGAGCAGATGCCCTCTTTCGGGGACCTGTCTTTGACTATGGTTGAAAGTCAAACACAAAAGCTAAAAGTCGAATTCGAAAACCGAAAGTCGAAAATCAAACGTTGAATTCAGGAGTTGAAAGTCGGAATCAAACATTGCAAGTTGAATTCGAAAGTCGTCAGTGGTAAATCGAAAGCAGAATTCAAAAGTTGATAGCCGATCTCAAAAGTCGAAAGGTAAATTCGAAAATGGAAAGACGTAAATCGAAAGTCGAAAACCGAAAGACGTAATCAAAAGTTGAATGTCAAAAGTCAAAAGTTAGAAAATTGAAGTTTAAATTTTGAACATTTAAGTTCGAAGTTAGAAGAGAGAAGTTCGAGTTCGAAATTCTTAGTTTGTAGTTTCTAGTCCGAAGTTTGAAGTTTGAAGCTGGAAGTGTGAGATTTAAAGTTAGAAGTTTAAAGTTATTAATTTGGATTTTAGAAGTATGAAATTTAAAATTTGAAGTACAAAGATTAAAGTTTAGAGTTTGAAGTTGAAGTTTGAAACTTGAAGCTGGAGGCTCGTGGTTCGAGGTTTGCAATTCGTTGTTCGAGGCTCATTGCACGAGGCTCGGAGTTCGGAGTCCGGAGTTCGGAATTCAAAGTTCAAAGTTTGAAGTTCGAAGTTCAGAGTTCAGAGTCCAAAGTTCAGAGTTCAGAGTACAATGCTCAAAGCTAAAAGTCAAAAGCTAAAAGCTTAAAGCTTAAAGCTCAAAGTTCAAAGTTCATAGTTTAAAAGTTCAAAGTTTTGACTTCGAAATTCGAACAAAGATCTAAGTTTGAGTTCGAGATTCGAAGCTTGAAGTTCAGAGTTCAGAGTTCAAAGTTCAATGCTCAAAGTTCAAAGTTTAAAATTTGAAGTTCAAAATTCAAAGTTCAAAGTTCAAAGTTCAAAGTTCAAAGCTCAACGTTCAAAGTTCAAAGTTCAAAGTTCAAAGTTCAAAGTTCAAAGTTTAACGTTCAACGTTCAACGTTCAAAATTCAACGTTCAAAGTTCTAAGTTCTAAGTTCTAAGTTCTAAGTTCTAAGTTCTAAGTTCTAAGTTTTAAGTTCTAAGTTCTAAGTTCTAAGTTCTAAGTTCAGAGTCCAGAGTTCAGAGTTCAGAGTTCTGAGTTCAAATTTCAAATTTCAAATTTCAAAGTTCAAAGTTCAAAGTTCAAAGTTCAAAGTTCAAAGTTCAAAGTTCAAAGTTCAAGGTTAAAATTTCAAAATTCAAGGTTCAAAGTTCAAACTTCAAAGATCAAAGTTCAAAGTTCAAAGTTCAAAGTTCAAAGTTCAAAGTTCAAAGTCCTAAGTTCAAAGTTCAAAGTTCAAAGTTCGAAGTTCGAAGTTCGAAGTTCGAAGTTCGAAGTTCAGTTCAAATTCAAAGTTCAAAGTTCAAAGTTCAAAGTTCAAAGTTCAAAGTTCAAAGTTCGAAGTTCAAAGTTCAAAGTTCAAAGTTCAAAGTTCAAAGTTCAAAGTTCAAAGTTCAAAGTTCAAAGTTCAAAGTTCAAAGTTCAAAGTTCAAAGTTCAAAGTTCAAAGTTAAAAATTCAAAGTTCAAAGTCCAAAGTCCAAAGTTCAAGTTCCAAGTTCCAAGTTCCAAGTTCCAAGTTCCAAGTTCAAAGTTTAAAGTTTAAAGTTTAAAGTGCAAAGTTCATAGTTCAAAGTTCAAAGTTCAAAGTTCAGGGTTCAGAGTTCGGAATTCAGAGTCCAGAGTTCAGAGTTCAAAGTTCAAAGTTTAAATTTCAAATTTCAAATTTCAAATTTCAAATTTCAAATTTCAAATTTCAAATTTCAAATTTCAAATTTCAAATTTCAAATTTCAAATTTCAAATTTCAACTTGAAACTTCAAAGTTCAAAGTTCCAAGTTCAAACAAACTTAAACTTAAATTTCAAACTTCAAAGTTCAAGGCTCATAGTTCAAAGTTCAAAGTTCAAAGCTCAAAGTCCAAAGTCCAAAGTTCAAAGTTCAAAGTTCAAAGTTCATAGTTCAAAGTTCAAAGTTTAAAGTTTAAAGTTTAAAGTTCAAAGTTCAGAGTTCCGAGTTCAGAATTCATAGTCCAGAGTCCAGAGTTCAAAGTTCAAAGTTTAAATTTCAAATTTCAAACTTCAAACTTCAAACTTCAAACTTTAAACTTCAAACTTCAAACTTCAAACTTCAAACTTCAAACTTCAAACTTCAAACTTCAAACTTCAAACTTCAAACTTCAAACTTCAAACTTCAAACTTCAAACTTCAAACTTCAAACTTCAAAGTTCAAAGTTCAAACTTCAAACTTCAAACTTCAAACTTCAAACTTCAAAGTTCAAAGTTCAAAGTTCAAAGTTTGAAGTTCAACGTCCGAACTTCGAAGTTCGATGTTCGAAGTTCAAAGTTCAAAGTTCAAAGTTCGAAGTTTGAAGTTTGAAGTTTGAAGTTCGAAGTTTGAAGTTCGAAGTTTGAAATTCGAAGTTCGAAGTTTGAAATTCGAAATTCGAAGTTTGAAGTTTAAAGTAAGAAGATAGAAGTCCGAAGTTGGAAGTTTGAAGTTCCAAGTTCAAAATATGAAGCTTGAAGTTAGAAGTTTAGAGTTTGAAATTTGAATGTTAAGCGTGAAGGTGTGAAGTGTGAAATGTGACGTGAAAAGTGTGAAGTATGAAGTTCGAATCGTGACGTTTGAAGTATGAAAGTTTGAAGTGCGAAGGGTGAAGTTTAAGATTCGAATTTAAAAGCTTTAGTTGAATTCGTTTGCTACGAAGTATTAGTTTTAATTTGGGAATTAAACGAAATTTACCGATCCCTATCTTGTAGTATCCCTCGGGTTTACAGTATTCTCCAGGAATACAGATTAGACGAGGATATTTCACCGAAATTTTCGGTAAAATGCTTACTTACCAGACTTGCTAGACCGAAACGGTGCGGTGCAAATAAGCTTTAAGAAAATATGAGCGATTACAATTTTCATGAAAAAAAAAGGTTCCAAAATTTATAAATTACGAACAAAGATTTTCTTTGTTAAAAATTCTTTCACATGAAACATCTGGTGTTGTGTCACCGTGAATTTATTAATTTAAACAGAATATGAAACCGTTAAAACAAACTCGATTCTTGTTTATAGAAGCAACCGGCAGTTAAAATACTTGGAGTTTATACTGCGTGTCCAGTGATCTATTTTTTTATTTTGGGAATTGTCTCAAGCTTTTAGAACACATGCACGATATCTACAAAAGCATCTTGGTACATTGTACGAAAATTGTAAACAATTTATCGTGCTCGACGTGCCATGTACCTTTGAGAAGCTCAGTTCAATTCTACAGTGCTTTATAGTTTTCAACAAGTTCAAAGAAAATTAAGTCTGCAAAGCTTCTAAAATCAATTTTCATTTCGCGTGCTAATAGGAAACGGTATACGTTCGCGAAATACTCAAACATCCAGTTACATCGTCATCAATTACATAATAATTGCGGTTACATCTGTGTTGTAGTACAATATTACAGTAATAACAATATAACCGTCAGGGAAGTATTATACAACCTACTTGTTGAGCACAATTTATGAAGGAAGAATGTGTATTCGTGTAAATCCGCGCCTGCTCGGGCCTATTAAATAAGCATTTCAGTGATAAATTGTGACGCGATGAGATTTGATAGTGCAGTAAATTATTTAACCCTTTTCATTCCCTAATTATTATTAAGTTATGTGGTTTTGTAATACTAGTACGTTGTTACTTTTATTGCCTTTTAATTTGTTTATGGTGAGCTTTTTATGGCCTAGCGGTTTCATTTAAGAAGTATCAATTATATAGTGATTTAGAGGAGGTCTAATTTATGGGATACAAATGTAAATTTGCACATGTGGAGTTTTTCTTGTTGATATAGGAGAGTGAGACTTCGTTTCGAATAACTTTACTGTTCAAGCGAGCGGATCGGTATTTGTTCTCGCAGTGGCTAAATAAACTGGAAACCTTTTTTAGTACTTGGAAAAATAAACTATATGTCTTGAAATGTGAACTATGGTTTATAGCTATCGTCACTAATAATATGTCGAAATCTTTCATTAAATCCAATTAAATAATTCAAAATTATATACGGTAAATTTATTTTTCACATAAACGGCATGATACAATTATTCATTGATACAAACCGGCATCACGCAACTATTGTCAGAATTTAAGCCATTACTTCCACCAGCTAAATTTAAGTTCGGAAGGTACAACATTTTTATAAAAGTGCCCCAAATTTTTATTAATAGTTCTCATCATCATCATTAGGTCTTCAGTCCTGTAAATGGTTAGACGTGTACCATCATTGATTCCTATTCTGAGCTAACTTACACGTTTCCGTGAAATTTCCACAACCTTCATATTTCACTATCAGCATGCATTAGTCTAATCTAGTTCTAGCTTTACCTCTTTTTTTCCTATTTCTGCTTGCAATATATCTCGTACTATTCCCCAGTTGCCTTAGAACTTGTCCTGTCCTCCTATTTCTCTTACTTTTTTTTTGCTTTCCGCAGATATTTTTTCCCCTACCATTTCTATAACTTCTATGTTATTAATTTTGTTTGTCCATACAAGGAGCATCATACATCTGAATCACCACATTCCAAAAGACTTTTACTTTTTGCATGTCTGCTTCTTCTATTGTCAGTTCCTATTTCATAACCACACAGTACTGTGCTCCACATATGCTTTCAAAAATTCTTCCCTTGTTTCTTTTGTTTGGTGTCTTCGCATATAGCCCCTACCCTTTTTGTTACATACTGTTTGGTGCCCCTTCCTTTGTTTACCAAATATATACCTTATTTCACCGATATTCATTGGTATGTGAAGGGGGTTAAGCAACCTATGGCTACCAATATTCCCCACCTTACATGTGATTTTCCAAAGCTGCACCCGAAGGTACTACATTGGCCAGGAAGCTGTTTTTTGTACCTGGAAATTTTGAATTTAGCCGAACCCTTACTGTTCTAAGCAAGGTAGTGATCTTTAACGTGCGTGACAATACCCATGCACGGGACCTCTATTTTACCTTTCATCCGAACGAGGGTGTATTTTTGTGAAAAATGCTCGTTTAACATTTTTCAAGCGGACCGTGTCGGGATTTAAACCCGGGACCTTGAGCGTAGTAATCACACGAATACCAACAACACCACGGAGCCGCCCAATATCCCCCACCACTTAACCGTTTGCCGAATCAATAGTTTTCCAATGAATCCTTTCACAGAATCAACATTAGTTGAGAATACTGCTAAACCAACACTTGTAGTTGCTTATAATAATAACAAGGTTCGCTAGTCTACACATTTCGCTGAGTTTACTACAGCCTACATCTTTGACTATCTGTGTACAATAGTCTAATCTATCTACCTTTACCTCTCTTTTTTCATATCTCAGTTTCTGATATATTCCGCATTATTCTCTCATATCTTAGTATGTGGCCTATCATCCTACCTCTCATATTTTTTACTGTTTTCCACATATTTCTTTCTTCCCCTACCATTTCTAGAACCCTTTTGTTCTTAGCTTTGTTTGTCGTTACCTAGAGCTAAGGCAATCTTCTCTTGTATGTTGGTGTCAACTTGTTGCTTATTTAACTGAATTAAGTTCTGAATAACAAATACTTCCGTAAAATTTTATATGCATCTGACATAATCCTCAAACGAAATCCCATTCTTTACTACTGATTTTTTTAATTTCCTTTTTTTTAGTAACGTCAAAGTTTTGGATAGCAAATGAACGTTTATATATAATCCATCTTCTTCTATTTATCGTGAGAAGGCAACCTCTTCTATCTCGGATGTCTTAAAAATCTTCGTTATATACATCTTAGATCGTAATTTAATAAAATCAATCATAATGAGACCATTATTTTCATCCTTCATTTTCCCCAATATCTTTATTTCTTGATTAGAGAAATTCCATAAATGTTGTCGGAAGGATAGTCAGATGTGTCAAAATATCCAATGCAGTCTCGCTGCATGATTTCATAAGGATCATGTAGATTATCCTATCTGTATCTGTGTAGAGGATTTGACATCCATCTCCAAAAACAGCATTCATATATTCATAGTGAAAATCATAGATAGTTAACTTGGCTATATCGAGGATGCATATACCCACATACATAAGTTTGTTAAATAATGTTTCCTATTTGAGCAGTTTCCTTACGGCAGAGATTTCGTCGAAGATTTAACGTTCTTGAACAGAGGGTTGGATATTTTAGCCTCAACGCCGTATCTGTCTTTTCAGTTTATCAAATGTTTCACATTACAAAGTTTTTATCCTTTTTCCAAAAACGGCATTATTCATCAGCTTGAATTAGTACTTTTCATATTCGTTCCTTGCACGTTTACTAAATTCAGTATTCAGCTCAATGTAAGATTTTAGCGAACAGCTTTGTTTAAATTTCAGCTCACGGTGAATTGTTGACAACTTAAGAGTATTCTCTAATGCTTGTTTAAGATTTTTATAGTGGATATCATATCTTTTCTTAGAATTTAATGTAGCCATTAATTTAGTACTTTGGGCCTTAGATACGGTTGGTTGTCCAGTATTTAGATCACTCTTCTCAGCACAGTAGGGGATGTTCTTATGTTAGGTCATGGATATATTCGGGATAATCCAAATCCACCTCAAAAAAATAACCTTCTTGAACATCATCAGAAACTGATGCGACCGATGTTGGTATCGGTCAATTCGAAGTTTTCATGAGGTAGAGGTCAACTCATCCCCCATCCATACTGATTATTGACGTTATAATACATAAGGTATACACCGGGTTTGAAAGGATCGCATGTAGGCAAATACTTACTGTTTGCAATAGCACGTCGATCTGAACAGACTTGGTCAAGACCTCCAGATATACCCTTTTTTATAAACAATAAATGATTGATATTGGTCAACAACTCGAGCTCCTTTCTGGTGTGTTTTAACATTTCGGTCAATGTGTAACGAGGAAGCGTGTAATAATGAACGGGTCAAGCCTAATGTTAAATGGTAGCTTGTACTGAATTGTTCATGAGATATAAATCAGAATATTGACCTTGATTTTGAGAATTAAATGCCTTTCATACTTTCTGAGCATGTGCATACTGTTTCTTTACAATTCCTCTACCTTCTAGCTTGTAAAATTCTTGTTCGCTAGGTATTATAGTGTAATCAAGTTTTTGAAAAGAGCCCATAATTTAAAATGCTCTTCACTTAAATATAGTGGAAGTGTAGTGAGATGAGGTCCAAGTGTTTCTAAATATGAGCTCATAAAGCGTTAGCTATCGATGAATCTGTAGTTGATGAAGGTCTCGAGTAAATACTTGTGAAGAAGATATATTCGTCTTTCGTTACTGGAAGAACTCCCACACGTCCATCCACATCAACGGCGATGATTTTAATTATAAAGGGCTATCATAACTACGCAGATTGAAGAAAACTATTCGGGTAGTATTTGAGTCTTGGTACTAAATATTACAACTCTCATGTGTCGGTCCTCTGTAATTGTTGGTAGGCACTAAATGATCATGGTCGCGAACCTTTATACCTTCTAAGCCAAACGGTTTTTAACAAATATGGCAGTGGGTTGTAGCTTAAATATCGGCAAGTTGTTCGAATGTTAACGGGTCCATATCAGAGGAGCACATAAATGCAGTTTAAACATCTTATACAAATTATCGAAGCTCCATGGTAAACCATTTTACATAGTCTTCGCCCCGATATGATCGATGAAATAATAATGAGTTATCATAACCACCCTCACATAATACCCGACACTATATGGCACATGTTCTTGATACGTCGTTTCGCTTTCAGTAGGTTTAAGTACACATTACAGATCTGCATATATGATAAATTGCACTTCTACTTTAGGCTTAAAATTTTTTAAACAAAGGATTTTATCTTCTTCTGTTGGTATTCGAAGTAGACATAATTGCTTTGTTTCACAGCCCAGGACATGATTCCTTTATCTACCACTTGTACTAAAGTAATGAAGGCAGCGATCACAAAAGTGTTCTTTTACATAGTCCGACTAAATTGCGCTGTAGAGAGTCGGCTTCAGCTTTTTATCCAAACATAATGTTTGAATCGTATCTGTGTATTTAAATATTTTCATATCTTCGTCATAGTACTGATTGTGGATCATTAGAAGATTCACATAATAATTTTTCTATTCCGCGATATCATTATAGGGACGGTCGTAAATTTACGTCGTTTAGTTTTAATGTGTAGAAATTAACGGTGATATCATTTTGAGCCTCAAACTTCTTAATTTGATTTAGAGACGTCGGAAACTGAATACCTTCCAAATTTAATACTTCGAAATAATGTGGATATAAACTCATTCTACCACTATTCTTTCTAACTGGATATAGCACCACCAATATAGACCACACAAAACAAGCTTGATCCTCATTCTTCACATTAACGCATATCTGCTTTTGTTTAATCTCGAGGGGCAGCTCAATACAAGAAGATTCCCGCATGGGGTTATATATATTAATGTTGACACCCAAGTTAACTACATTCTTCAGACTCCAGTCACTATCGCGCTCGTGAAAATCTTTCGCCTCCACCATTATTTGTTTTGCGATGTTCTCTTCAAACCATTGGTCTAGATCAGTGTTCCTGAAGATAGCATCATTTGATGTTGTGAAATATTCGCGTCCTTGTTAATGCTTGGAACCGGATGCAATATGAAACTCTTTACAAAACGCTGTAACGATTAAAACGGCCTTATCAATCTTCAGGGCATTGTGGATCTTCTTCTTGAACGGGCTTTTACAGTTTGTCAGGAATACCTTCACATTTTTTGCTTGAGGTTGCTAACTGTTACAGTTCTAATGCGTCCCTTAAAAACTGAGATAGAGTCCTCCAAACGCACACGCTTTTTGGCAGTTATTTCTAACCATAAACCCAGCCCCTATCTTTTGCGCAACTTTGAATTGGGATCGCATAGTTCATAAGTGTTCCAACGAAGCTAATACGTTTTGTTTCTCGCCAACAGACCTTGATTTTTTATCGCATTATTCATACGACGAATCCAAGCTCTACATTCACGAAACCCTTTCATAATTACGACATCATCACATGAAGTCCTTACTATTCCAAGCAGAAGAAGCTAAATACAGCTCCAAATCACCGAGGAGAAACATATTGTTTGTTCAACGTTCAATATTTGACTGACAAAATTAGCCCACGCTCCAGTTGCTAATAGTATACTCTCAGCGGGTAAACTCATTAAGAGGAAAGTCCGCATGAATATTTCATATAAACTCGAGCTATGGATTTTCCTATCAATTCGCCCATTAATAATTATAATGCAGCCACAAGGTATATTCAACTTATAATTCCGGCTGCGGTTGAATGATAAGCAACATCTAATTTTACTTTTTATTTACATAATATAAAATTCGAATTATAGGGTTATGTTCGAGAACTAAAACGACAATTGAATTGCATGAGATCTCTTTACAGCTCTAAGAAGTGAATGTCGGTGCACAAAAGTCTCAAGGAAACCATTTTGAGTGAAATGAATGAGATTTGCCATAAAAATAAGTATTCCCATTTTAAAAAAAGTCATGTTTACTCTGAAACGCACCTTGTATCTAAGTTTTTCATTTCGCTCAAAGTCACTCGAAAATTTTTAAAATGCGCTTATGTTGTCAAGTTCCTTCTCAGAAAATAAGCTGATTAAAACTGATTAAAATAGGCTCGTTTCCTTGATATGACGTGTGTAAATGATTAGGTATTTAAAACGTTAATATAAAAGTATTGTGTGTATGTGTGTGCGCGCGCGCTTTGTGTGCGTGCGTGCGACGCGTGTCGGCGCGCGCGCGTATGTGCTTATATGCGTGCGCGCGCGCGTGGGCATGCGTGCGTGGGTGCATGGGTGCGTGGATGCTTGGTGCGTACGTGCGTGCGTTCGTGCGTGCGTATGCGCGTGCGTGCGTGCGTGTTAGTGTGTGTCCCTTTTTTGTGCATTTTCATATAGTAAATGAAAAAGAAAAGGTTTGCACCACAAATCGTTTTAACTTATTAGCAACTTCAATTATGCCAATATATTACGTGTTCCAGGAATGCTAGATTTTTTATCCTTTACCAGAGCAGCACTTGATACAAAATTTTAAAAAAATTTTTGTCTGTCCGTATAGTTTTCAAAAATGCTACTTATGCCCTTCTTGCGCCAATGTTCCCATTATGGGAACAAAACAATAAGTAGCCATTATCAGTTTCTCAGAAACATGCCAAAGCAATTCACATTTGGAAATATAATATATGCAATCTCGTTAATTTGAGAAAAATCTGTTTGCTTAAAAAGTATCGGATTTCATTACCAAAAACAGAACCTATAGTATTGATGCTCAAATTCAACAATTTGGCACCTTTTTTTCAAAGATTATATAGGAATAACCCTATAACTAATTAATATATAGTTTCAGGTAAATGTTTAGATAGTACAGAAAACCCCTACAATAAAACCAATTCTTTGCATCAGAATATAGTCTGTGGCTAAAGTCATGTTCCCAAAATGGCAACCTTGGTCGTCAAAAGGTTAATATTGTTTTTAAGATTTGTTCTGGATCCGTATTTAACCTTTGCATATTATAATATGTGAAAATATTAAGGATCAGGAAGCAATGACAGATATATGTAAAATCTTATCTATTTTGTACAACACTTTAATTTTTTAACGAAGACTTTGCTTCTTTAATTTACACCGTGAATATGCAAAACTGTTCATAAAAATATTAGGAATTGTTTTTGTTAGCCAGAAACGCATGCTCATAATTTTTGGAAACTACCCATTGTGGGGATAGATAGCTGTGTGCAATCTAACTAAAAATTTGTTTGCAAGATTATAACATAAATAAAAAGTAATTAAAATAAACATCGATACGTATTAGTTATAGAAGATTCTTTACCATCTTCTCGCATTCACTCATTAAATGTAGAAAAATTATCACATAAAATGAAATGTCTAAACATGCACTTTGCGGGTTTTGCTCCAAAGAACAATATTTTTGGAAATATTTTGATTTCTATTTCTTTTTATTTCTAATTTTTTTAGTTTAGAAATATTAATAAAACATTATAAAACACCTCCTGTATTTTTTTCTATGTGAAACGTGTCCTATATTTTGACAAACCAACAAAATAATGATAACACGTTCTTTGTATAAACCTAAAGTGATTCAAAAACTAATATTTAATAACTGAAAAAGTAATACAAAATTGTTTACAAAAAGAATCAACCTTCAGTTCCTATCGATGCATACATGCATCAACCATTATTGCTTCACACTGACAAAGCTAAATGGTTTTGCTCTATAGAAGTTCCGAGACGCATGTATGCATCATTCTAGTCATAATACAAAATCACGCATAACTTTTATTTTATACATGGTTTTATTCAATTCAGTGTGCTGTCTAGGTAGACAAAGTAATGTTCGAAAGTTGTACGTGAGTGAATTTTTATAGTTCTTATTAAAAGCTTAAATAGTAAAAACATTCTGGTGATATCTTCATACAAAGATGGGGTAAATATACGTTATTAAATGTAAACAAACTATACATTGCTTCTTTCTATTTGCAGAAATATCTGTGATTCATTTGTGAATCATTGGACACTGTGGTATATATTACATGGAATGCGGAATAAGAATTAGCGTATGTAATTTTTCATATTGTTATCGGGTATTGCATGACTATGTTCTAATGCCATTAATATTTAAACCCGCTCGAAAAAACATAGATCTAGAGAGCTTGATCAAGGAAATTCCAATAGGTAATGAAGATGAACTGAGCGATGACGTTGATGATTTCGATTATATTCATGCAGACAATATGTCAGAAAATATAAATTTTTTAGAACATAGTTTTGAAAAACCTTTTATACCGGTTGCTCCAGAAAACAGCAACCTCATTATTGACTTCTCTGCTGTTAGTAATTCAAATTGTATAGGGGTCTTCGGTACACAGCGTGCTTAAATTGTAACAAACATGATGGCATTCTCTGTGGTAAAAGAATCCGGAGTTAAAATAGTCCCCAATTCGGATCTCCGGAAGGGGACTACTTCGGAGGATGCGATCGGAGAGTTAAAAATAAGAGTAGGGAACATTCTGCGAGTCGGAGCGTGGAATGTTAGAAGTATGAAGCAAGTAGGTAAGCTAGAGAACCTAAAAATCGAAATGAATAGGTAATCACTAGACATAGTAGGGATCAGCGAAGTTCGGTGGCCAGAGGCGGGGGAATTTTGGAGTGGAGACTTCAGGGTAATTCATACAGGAGCAGAGGACGGAAATTTGGGTGTGGGGATAGTTATGCGGAAAAAGATAGGATACTGTGTAGAAAATTACTTACAAAAGAACGAAAGAGTACTCATGGTTAGATTAGAATCTAAACCGGTAAACACAGTAATAATACAAGTATACATGCCCACCTCTAGCTACAGTGACGAAGAGGTAGAAGCCATCTACAAAGACATCGAAAACATATTAAGATACGTAAAAGGACATGAAAATTTAATAATTCGGGGGATTTTAATGCTGTGGTAGGTGAGGGTAGGGAAGGAGCGGTAGTAGGTTTATTTGGTTTAGGCACGAGAAACGACAGGGGTAATAGCCTGGTAGAATTTTGCGACAAGAACAATTTAATCGTCACAAACACATTATTTCAACATCATACTAGAAGACGATATACGTGGAAGATGCCAGGAGATATAGGACGATATCAAATAGATTACATTCTTGTTAGACAACGGTTTAGGAATCAACTAAAAGACTGTAGAAGCTACCCAGAAGCAGATATAGATACTGACCACAACATCGTAATTATGAAAGCCGCACTTAAATTTAAAAATCTGAAAAAAAGGAACAGAAAAAGGCACTTGGACTTAGAGAAACTAAAAGACAAAGCTATTCAAGTAAGATTCGAAAAAAAGTCAAATGAATTGCTGAATGATATCGGGAAAATATCTGAAACTAAGGAAGTAGAAACAGAATGGAATAACATTAAATCCAGCCTAGACATGGCGGCCAGAGATATTTTGGGGTATACACAAAAAGAAAATAAGAAACCATGGATAACAAAGGATATCCTGAATTTAATAGAAGAAAGACGAAAATACAAAAATAAATCAGACGAAACAGGAAAACTGAGATACAAAGCCATAAAATGGGAAATTATTCGAAAATGCAGGAAAGCTAAAGAACAATGGATTGATGAAAAGTGCAAAGAAGTACAAACTAAGATGGAAATAGGAAAGACAGACGAAGCATACAAATTAATTAGAATGAATTTTAGGGATATAAAACCGTATAGCAAAAATATAAGGGACGCACAAGGAAACGTCATTATAGAAAACGTAGAGAAAGTGAGTAGATGGCAAGAATATATAGGGAATTTATATGCAGGAGAGGAACTAACTGCATTAGAACAGGAATCAGACATTGAAAATGATGACTTGGGATATCCTATACTTCGAGACGAGTTTGAATTAGCATTAAAGAGTCTGAAAAATGGTAAGGCGCCGGGTACAGATAAGGTGCAAGCAGAAACTCTAAAAGCCGCTGGACAGGCAGTAACAGAACGTCTCTTCCAACTTGTAAGCTATATGTATAAGACAGACGGGATACCCAAAGATTTCAAACGTAGCATCATAGTAACTATACCAAAAAAGAAAGGCGCGGATAGATTTGAAAATTTTCGAACAATAAGTTTGACAGCACACGTGTCAAAAATATTAACTAGAATTGTGCAAAGACGAATGGAAAAACGAGCTGAAGAAATACTAGGAGAAGACCAATCTGGGTTTAGGCGAAACAGGGGAACACGGGAGGCTATTTTAGCTCTGAGAGTGATAATGGAGAAAACAATAGAAAAAGGGGAAAGCATGTATATAGGGTTTGTAGATCTGGAAAAAGCATTCGACAATGTAAATTGGAAAAAAATGTTTGAAATACTCAAAAAGATTGGAATGAGTTATAGGGATAGACGAATAGTACATACCTTATACAAAGAGCAAACAGCAGTAATAGAATTAGAGCAGGAACGTAGAAAGTAAACATCAGGAAAGGGTGAGACAGGGATGTGCCCTATCCCCATTGATTTTTAACTTGTACATAGAAGAGGCAATGAATACTTTCAAATGCAGGAAGACATTTGGAATTACTATGCAGGGACAAAAAATTGATATGCTTAGATTTGCAGATTATATAGCGGTATTAGCGTCTAGCAAGGAAGAGTTAGAAGCTGCTCTTAATGAAATGGAAATGGTTCTAACAGAGAGATACGGTATGAAAATTAACAAAACTAAAACTAAAGTTCTAGTTTGCAAAGGTGGGGAAAATAAATCAAAAACAAGAATACAAGTATTTAACACGAACTTACAAGAGATTAAGGATTTCTGCTACCTAGGAAGCCAAATAACGCAAGATGGGAAAAGCACAAAAGATATAAAACAAAGATTAGCACAAGGTCGTGCTACATTTAACAAAAAAAAGCAACTACTGTGCTCAAAGACCACAAACATAGAAACAAGGAAAAGATTGCTTAAAACATATGTGTGGAGCACAGCACTGTACGGCTGTGAAGCCTGGACAGTAGGAGAAGCGGACAAGAAAAGGTAGAAGCCTTTGAAATGTGGTGTTACAGGCGTATGATGAAGATATCATGGGCAGACAAAGTTAAGAACGAAGAGGTACTAAAAATGGTAGGGGAAGAAAGAAATATGTGGAAAACGGTAAAAAATAGGAGAGATAGGATGATAGGCCACATACTACGGCACGAGGGAATAGTGCGGAATATTTTAGAAGCAGAGATAGGAAAAAAGAGAAGAAGATGCAGACCTAGACTAGACTACTGCACACAGATAGTAAAAGATGTAGGCTGTAGAGGTTTCAGGGAGATGTGTAGGCTAGCCCAGAATAGAAATCAATGGAGGTACGCATCCAACCAATCCCAAAATGGATAAACTAATGACGAAAAATAACTGTGCTTGAACATGATGAGAATTGGTTGGGCAATATTCTCGAATTTACTGGAAAACCATTATTTCGGCAAATGTCTAAGTGTTGGGGGATCTTGGTAGCCACAGGTTGCTTAACCTCCTTCACCGAATCTCGGTAAAATAGGGTATAAAATTAGAAAACAATAGAAAGGGAACGAGCTGAATACATATACTCCCTGAAAAGAAGAAAAGAAGAAAAAGAAAAAAACCACCAAAAACGCAAAATCAAAGTAGCTGCTTATATAACCCTACATAAAAATAACTGAGTTGCAAACGAATCCGTGACTTTCAGTAAACAATGGATTTCATTACTAAAAGAAATAACAAAAGAAATAACAAATGAAAATCAAATGCCCACAATATCTAGCTAGCATTGCTAGTTTTTCCTGGGTTTTCCTTGCAATATTAACATGAAATACAGCCTACATACATGATTTCGATTTATACATAAAATAACTAATTACATAAAAATAAGCATATTAACAATCCTTGTAAAACAGCATTGGTATCTGACAAGTATAAATCCACAATAAGGTTACCTCAAAACCATATACAATCTCCGTTGAACAGTATTGGTATCTGACAAGTGTAAACCCGTCATAGGGTCGCCTCAGATCCATATGCAATCTTCATAGAACAACATTGGTATCTGACAAGTGGAAACCCGTCATAGAGTCGCCTCAGAACCATGTTAAAATCTACCAAAGAGGTAACTTAAATCATAATGAATTTTCCCCCACAAAATAATTATAAAAAAACGACTATTTAAGCTTTTCAATAATGCAATCGCACACTTCTTTAATAACCATCCTCTCAATTGTATAAATAGAAACATGTTAAAAATTGTTTTCCAATTCTAAGTTATTGAATATATATAAAATTCACCAATAAAAAATTAATCAGCTGATTTCACGTTAAGCGTATTGGCTACCTAAAGAAAGCCGATCCCAGGTCGCAACACAAATTGAAGGCAATCATTCTGTTAAACTTAAAATTTTTTTGCTTAGTATACTCAAACCAAATATTTCAAACATCAATAAATCAAAGTCACCTTCAATTTATGTCATAAATGTCAAACTTGAAGTTTTTATTATTAGTTTGACAACGATCCTAGGTCATGGATCGAAACGTAAATAAAGTTGATTTTAAAAACTATGAGTGGTTTAATTCCCAAAGAAGATTAACCTGAATACACATGCTGTGGGAGAATTTCAGGGAACTATGTAGGCTAGCTCAGAATATAAATAAGTGCAGGTACGTGTCCAACCAGTTTTGAGACGGAAAACCTAATGGCTGCGAAATACCTGCAACTAATGTTGACTGCGAAAAGATAAATTGGAAAATATATTAAATCGCCAAATGGTTAAGTGTTGGGAGAAATTGGCAGCCACAGACTGCTTACCTCCCTTCACAACCATTGAAGGTCGGAGAAATAGGGCATATAACTGTAAAACAATAGAAAGTGATCGAACTGCATCTAACAAGAAAGAACATCGCCTATGAGGAAAGACAACAAACAGAATAAGAAGAAAATTGTTGAAAGCATATGTGTGGAGCACAGCACAGTATGCCTATGAAATACGGGAAGTCTGAAACGCAGACAGAAAAACGGTAGCAGCCTTTTGAAATGCTGTGCTTCAGATGTATGAGGACAATAGCATGGACAAACAAAGATAATAACAAATAAGTTACAGAAATAGTTGGGGAACAAGGATATCTGGGGAAAAAGAGAAATAGTAGGGCGGAATACGTTCTAAGGCATTTTTGGGGAATAGTATGTGATATATTACAAGCAGAGATAGGAAAAAAGAGGTAGATCTAGATCAGACAGTTATAGATGCAAACTGTGCATATTTTAGGGAAATCTGTAGGTTAGTTCAGAATAGGGAACAATGATGGTACGCGTCTAACCAGTTCTAGGACTGAAGACCTAATGATGATGATGAGGGGTCTTCTAATTATTAAAATTTGCCTGAAAAGGAAAATAGGACCTTCACTGCTCTTGTTCAACCAAAGCGAAATGTGACATAGCATAAAAGTAATTTTAGGAAAATTCCGTCAATTTTGTGGAAAATTAAACCTTGCCAATTCTATCAATGGACTGGAAATGCCATACCAGTATTTTAAATATTTCTTTATCGATGTGTTGATGGAATCAATTGTTGAAGAAACTATTAGATATAGTGTTGCAAAAAATCTATTGAAACCTTTTTCTTTCTGTAAGAATGAGTTGATGGAAAGAAGTTGGTTTCAAATTGTAAAAGACACTATGTCTAGAAATGTATTTGAAGCAATTTGGCCACTGCGTCATTTCAATGACGACAAATTACAAAAACTACGACTGGTTATTGATTGCCTTTCAAACAATTCTTTGTCAATTCCTATTGAGGAGAAGTTAACTGTAGATGAACAGATTTGTGCTACCAAAGCCCATCACCTTGCTCTTCAAACCACACAAATGGAGCTAATAACCATTGTTTGTTCTTTGTGGAGTGTTTGAATTCGATGAAGAGACCTCCTAATATTCCTGACTTAAGTGCCGGTAGTAATGTAATTGTTTGTCTACTTAGAAATTGTTTCAATAAATTATATTTTGACAACTATTATACGTCACGTTCCGTCACATCCTACTTAGAGAATATCGGCATTTATTCCGTTGGTACAGCCAGAAGGCATCGTATACCATCATGTAAAATATCAGTAGTTCAGGTGCTGAAAAAGCGGAGAAAGGCAAATCAAAAAATATGTGTACAGATTCTACTGAAACTGAAATCACTAATGTCTATTGGAAGGATAACATGTCTGTTTTACTCATATTCTTCTTTGTTGGCGAACAACCAATAATTACAGGGAAACGATTTGATAAAAAGAAAAAGGGAACCGTTGAGCTACCCTGCTAAGCTATTGTAAAAATATTACAACGTTCATTTAGGCAGAGTTGACTTGCTAGATAGTCATTTCGGCAGATATCGGATCAAAATTCGGTCCAAAAAAACTGGCGGCTCCGTGGCGTAGTTGGTACGTGTGTGACTACTACGCCCAAGATCCCGGGTTCGAATCCCGACACGGTTCGCTTGAAAAATATTAGGCGAGCATTTTTCACAAAAATACACCCTCGTTCGGATGAGAGGTAAAATGGAGGTCCCGTGTGTGAGTGTTGTCACGCATGTTAAAGATCTCTACCTTGCTTGGAACAGCAAGGGTTCGGCAAAATTACAAATTTTCCAGGTAAAAAAACTCGCTTCCTGGCCAATGTAGTAACCTCGAGTGGAGTATTGGAAAATTCACATGTAAAGTTAAAAAAACTACCTCTTGGGCGTCACAATTATAAACACTTAGCTACTTTACCGAAAGTGCAATGACGTACATAAGATAATGTCGCTACAACAGTATGTACAATTAGAGTATGCATACTAGGAGTTGAAAGACCTTCCGATTTACAAAACAACAACGAGGTTAAAAGGAAAAAAAACACAGGCTCCATATCCACTCAGGATGTGAGACTTGACAAAGAGAATTATTATCCGTTATGGAACAGCACCCGCTTGAGGTTCAAAAATCTATTATGCAAATCGTAAACGTTTGTCATTTGCCAAAAATGCAAAACCGCTCTTTGTTTTAATCAAAATAAGAATTTTCGTTGATATTTTATAATAAATAAAATAAAATTTTAATTTGTAATTCATAAATAAAATTATTTCTGCAGACTAGAATGAGCACCTATACATTTTGTTTCATCATAGCCATTACTCACTGATTCATATATGAATTAAAAGATTAATTTGTTATTAATAATATAAAATATTGAGAAAGATTTTTAAATTAATTTTGGTCTTTTTCTGAACATAATTAAGTGATTCGTAAAAATTAGTTAAAATAAGAATTTGGGCATTATGCGGAAGTGTATTAAATTGAACATAGCTTTACCAAAACTTCTTTTTAAACAATCAACTTCTGTCTTTAATTAAGCATAAACCTAAGCGACTTTAAAAAATCAATGTTACTTAAATTAGTTAAAACTTTTTTTGTGTTGAGCGCTAACGATTTCTATTTCTAGGCAGCCTAGAACGCACGTAGGGCACAACGAAATCCATAAGGAATTTAATATACGAATATTTTAACAAGCTTGGGGTCAAGTTAGAAGTTGTCAATATCGACAGAATTTGTTTACGACTATTTTGTTTTTGAAGTTATACAAGGTAAGTCGCCTTCCATAGGACAGAAACTAGTGACGAAGTGATAGGTAAGTGGCTAATTTTAAATCTGTTAGGCATGTACTGGGAACCCCAAATTCGAACAGCAATATAAAGTTATATATTTCTTAACGGAACACCTGAAAATTATTTTATGTTTAAAGTCATACTTTGAAAAATAATGTAAGTTAGTTCAAAATTGCCTACACCTACTATTGACAGTTTTTAATATATTTGACTTTTTTCGAAAACGTAGTGTTCTTAAGGAAAAAGTAATTACAATTAATTACGTAAATTTCAAACGACGCATGTTTATCTGTTAATTGTCTATCTTTTTTGGGCTTTCGACTGATATGCCTAAATTATTAATTTAGTGTACAGAGTGTTTGTAATTCGAAGTGTAAAAACAATAAAATATTGCGTTTACTTTTTTTTACTTAAATGGAAGACTATATATTTTAATGTTGTAGTAATAAGTAAAAATTTCTTTTAAAACTGCTATATATTCACTAATTTCGAAATTACTTCCATTAGTTTACATAGTTCAATAAACTTCGGTTATTAAATATGGCACATTTTTACTAAGTTAGCCTTGAACTAGACAGGGGAAATAGGCTGGTAGAATTTTGTCACAAGAACAACTTAACCATCACAAATACATTATTTCAACATCATGCTAGAAGACGATACACGTGGAAGATGCCAGGAGATATAGGAAGATATCAAATAGATTACATTCATGTTAGACAACGGTTTATAAATCAAGTAAAAGACTGTAGAAGCTACCAGGAAGCAGATATAGATACTGACCACAACATCATAATTATGAAGGCCGCACTTAAATTAAAAAATTTGAAAAAAAAAAACGGAAAAAGGCACTTTGACTTTGAGAAACTAAAAGATAAGAAGGATTCGAAAAAAGTCAAATGAATTGCTGAAAGATATCGAGAAAATATCTGATACTAAGGAAGTAGAAACAGAATGGAATAACATTAAATCCAGCCTAGACATGGAGCCCAGAGATATTCTGGGCTATACACAAAAAGAAAATAAGAAACCATGGATAACAAAGGTTATCCTGAATTTAAAAGAAGAAAGATGAATATACAAAAATAAATCAGACGGAACAGAAAACAGAGGTACAAAGCCATAAAATGTAAAATTATTCGCAAATGCAGAAAAGCTAAAGAACACTGGATTGATGAAAAGTGCAAAGAGGTACAAACTAAGGTGGAAGTAGGAAAGACTGATGAAGCATACAAACTAATTAGAATCAATTTTAGGGATATAAAACCGTATAGCAAAAATATAAAGGACGCCGGAGAAAACGTTATTATAGAAAATGTAGAGAATTTGGGTAGATGGCAAGAATATATAGGAAATTTATATTCAAGGCAGGAATTAACAGCATTAGAACAGGAATTAGACATTGAAAATGATGACTTGGGATATCCTATACTTGGAGATGAGTTCTAATTAGCATAAAGGGTCTGAAAAATGGTAAAGCGCCGGGTACAGATAAGGTGTAAACAGAAACTCTAAAAGCCGCTGGACAAGCAGTAACAGAACGTCTCTTTCAACTTGTAAGCTATATGTACGAGACAGGCAAGATACCCAAAAATTACAAACGTAACATCATAGTAAGTATACATAAAAAGGGCGCGGATAGATGTGAAAATTTTCGAACAATAAGTTTGACAGCACACATTTAAAAAAAAATTAACTAGAATTGTACAAAGACGAATGGAAAAACAGGCTGAAGAAATACTAGGAGAAGACCAATTTGAGTTTAGGCAAAACAGTGGAACACGGGAGGCAATTATAGCTCTAAGAGTCATAATGGAGAAAACAATCGAAAAAAAGAGAGCGTGTATATAGGGTTTGTAGATCTGGAAAAAGCATTCGACAATGTAAAATGGAAAAAAATGTTCGAAATACTCAAAAAGATTGGAATGAGTTATAGGGATAGATGAATAGTTTACAGCTAATACAAAGAGCAAACAGCAGTAATAGAATTAGAGCAGGAACGTAGAAGTAAACATCAGGAAAGGAGTGAGACAGGGTTGTGCCCTATTCCCATTAATTTTTAACTTGTACATTGAAGTGGCAATGAATACTGTCAAATGCAGGAAGACATTTGGAATTACTATGCAAGGATAAAAAGTTGATATGCTTGATTTGCAGATGATATAGCGGTATTAGCATCTAGCAAGGAAGAGCTAAAAGCTGCTTTTCATGAAATGGAAACGGTTCTAACAGAGAGATACGGTAAGAAAATTAACAAAAATAAAACTAAGGTACTAGTATGCAAAAGAGAAAATAAATCAAAAACAAGAATACAAATAGGTAACAAGAACTTACAAGAGGTTAAGGATTTCTGCTACCTAGGAAGCCAAATAACGCAAGATGGGAAAAGCGCAAAGTTATAAAACAAAGATTAGCACAAGGTCGTGCTACATTTAACAAGAAAAAGCAACTACTGTGTTTAAAAACAACAACCATAGAAGCAAGAAAAAGGTTGCTTAAAACATATGTGCAGAGCACAGCACTGTACGGCTGTGAAGCCTGGACAGTAGGAGAAGCGGACAAGAAAAAGATAGAAGCCTTTGAAATGTGGTGCTACAGACGTATGATGAAGATATCATGGACAGACAAAATAAAAAACGTAAATGTTGTAAAAATGGTAGGGGAAGAAAGAAATATGTGAAAAACGGTAAAAAAAATAGGAGAGATATGATGATAGACCACATAGTGCGGCATGAGGAAATAGTGCGGAATATATTAGAAGCAGAGAGGAAAAAAGAGAAGTAGATATAGACCTAGATTAGACTACTGCACACAGATAGTGAAAGATGTAGGCTGTAGAAATTTCAGGGAAATGTGTAGGCTAGCTCAGAATAGAAATCAATGGAGGTACGCCTACAACCAATCTCAAGATGGATAAATTAATGACGCAGAAAGTAACTGTACTTAAACATGATGATTATTATAAGCAACTACAAGTATTGGTTGGGCAATATTCTCGAATAATGTTAATTGTGTGAAAGGATTTACTGGAAAACTATTAATTCGGCAAAAGTCTAAATGTTGGGGGATCTCGACAGCCACAGGCTGCTTAACTCTCTTCACTGAATCTCGGTAAAATAGGGCATAAAATTAGAAAACAATAGAAGGGGAACTGAATTGTATATAGGTTGTGTGAGAATTTCAGGGAACTGTGTAGGCTAGCTCAGAAAATAAATAAGTGCAGGTACGTGTCCAACTAGTTTTAAGACAGAAAATCTAGTGACGAAAAGATAAGCGCAGATAAATCTGATTATTATTACAAACAACTACAGGTATTGGTTGTGAAATAACTGCAACTAATGTTGACTGTGCGAAAACTTATATTGAAAAAAATATTAAATCGGCAAATGTTCAAGAGCTGAGGGAACTTGGTAGCTACAGGCTGCTTACGCCCCTTTCACAATCACTGAATGTCGGAGAAATAGGGTATATAATTGTAAAACAATAGGTGATCGAACTGCATCTAACAAGAAAGAACAGCGCCTATGAGAAAAGACAACATATTTAGAACAAGAAGAAAATTGTTGAAAGCAACAAACATAGAAATAAGAAGAAACTTGTTGTATGGAGCACAGCACAGTATGTCTATGAAATACGGGCAGTAGAAAAAGCAGACAGAAAAACGGTAACAGCCTTTTGATATGATGTGCTTCAGATGTTTGAGGATGATAGCATGGACAGACAAAGTTAATAACAAATAGGTTATAGAAATAGTAGGGGAACAAGGATATCTGGCGAAAAAATATGAGAAATAGAAGAGCAGAATACGTTCTAAAGAATTTTTGGGGAATAGTATGGGATATATTACAAGCAGTGATAGGAAAAAGAAGGTAGATGTAGACCTAGATCAGATAGTGATCGATGCAGACTGTGCAAATTTTAGGAAAATGTGTAGGTTAGTTCGGAATAGGAAACAATGATGGTACACGTCTAACCAGTTCCAGGACTGATGATGATGATGAAGACTGAGGTTAGTATAAACCATCATTTCATTACAACTTTTTTGTTTTTGATGTGGGATCTCAATTTTTGAACACGCTCAGGCGCAATGCAATGGTTCAAACCATTTTTAAGAAACTTAATATTACAATTAGGTTGCACAGCTGATATAATTTCATAAAAACTATTTTTTTGCTTTTGTTGTTAAAATCTGAAGTTTGCCGTATTCTGGCGTAATTTGAATTAAAAAAATACTACAAGACTTATAAAGAATTAAATATTTCACTTAATCTAGTACTGTTTGAAGTTGGTACTAGCCAAGATATCGGTGAGTTCTTCCCTTAGACAAGTTAGAGTGGAAGTAGCGCGCAACCGAACGGTTAAGAAAATCATTGTGTAAATGTTATATTTCAATTTTGGAACTAAATGTAAAGTGGACACTATCGATATAGTTCTTTTGTACTTTTTTTTCTATTTGATGTTAGTGATTTGAGTGTTTACGCTTAACATGACGTACTTTAAGACTATTATCACTACGAATGAACTCAAAACAAAACAAAACATTTGAATTGTGTTTAACATTGACACTACCTAACATACTTTCTTCATAATCTTCTTATATTTGATATTAGAATTCTAAGTGTTTAAAACATTTGGGCATAATAAAGAGAGCAAGAACTCAGCTAAAAAATTTCTGAATCAATGTATTACTTTAATTAGTATGGTGCCACGCATGAAGCTATCACAACGACATACTTTGTTTCTAACTTCTGTTGTTATTAATATTGGAGAGTAGAGCTTTTGTGCACAATGTGACGTATTTATGGTTTAACTAAACTAATTTTTAACGAACTAAACATTTCAAATATTTTGTAGTGAGTTTAGGCCTTACACTAGCCACCATTCGTTAAAAAATAATCCTTTTGTATTGGATTTTGAATTTCTACTTTTGGACACATTAGATTAGAGCCTAATAAAATGATTTTAAAACACTTTCAAGAAACATACTACTTACTTTAATTAATTTGGTACTAAGTGCAGTTGAGACCAGAGATGAAATGGGTCATTGGTCAAGTGGGCCAGTGGATCCAAGTAGTCACTTTTTTGTTTGGGTCACCGGGTCAATGGGTCATGTGTATCGACCCAAATTGACTCGATGACCCAAATTGACCCGGCGACCCAAATTGACCCGGCGATTCAAATTGATCCTGCGACCCAAATTGATTCGGTAACATAAATAGACCCGGTGACGGAAATTCATCCAGTGATCCAAATTAATAGAGTGACAGATTGGCTTTCTGTAGGTATAGGCATAGTTTAGTGAACTTTCAGATCAGTTTATTAAGTACGTTCACGAAATTATACATAAAATTGTTAGTTCAGTTAGTTACTTGCACTCATTTTATGAATTTAAAGTAAGCGCCAAAATAATTTATAATGCGATAAGAGTACAGCGCCTTTCTTTTAATATGAAAATGTATTTTTAAATTTTTCAAAGAAACGTGCTATGGCACACAATGCGGTGTTATAAACTTATCGAATTTTGTATGTTATAATCTTAATAAATTTAAAAATTTCAGTTTCTGGCTTCTCTTCTCAATATTGTAGCAATAATACTATAAGATTTCAAAATTTGCATCATTCTAGATTGTAGTTGGACTTAAAAAACAACAATGGCACTTAAGAACTAACATCAGGGTTAGTAATCGTCATAGTATCAAATATAAACACCTAAATTAGTTTGCCAATAAAATGTCTTTCACTGACGTAGTTTGTGGTAAAAAATCTAAATATTATCTCTTTATTTCCATAACATTTATTACTTTGGTAATTTGTAGCAGTAGCCATCACCTTGGTTGTAATATAAACTTTTGTAAATCTCTGAGACGTGAAATCATAAAGCAAATACAATGGTTAAAATTATATGACACGCGTATTACTAGTTGCGATTTTGTTAAGTTTTCCTTACGTTACACCCCCTCTTCTCAGGGCTGGCTTTTGAAATTTGCTGCCGGTAGGCAAATATTTTTTGGCCGCCCTTCAATTTCGCTTTTAAATGTAATAACCTGCATAAGTAAATCCATAATATTTTCCAATATAAAGTAAATGCTCTTCCCGTACACGTAAGTTTTCTCGTACTTATTGTTTCAGAATCTTTTAAAAAAAAGAATTTTAAGTATATAGCCTAGCCATCATAAATTCATAAGTGATGTAACCTTCTTTTATTACGTAGGTTTATAAAATAATTTGTATTTATATATTATAATTCTTTCTTATTTTTAGTGCTTCTGTTTACATTTTATGTGATTATTTAAAATAAATAAAGTATTTTGTTAATGACAATATTTGATAAGCGTAGACGGAAAATATCTTGGGCCCATGGGTCAATCCGGGTTTTCAGGCAATTTGGGTTACCGGGTCAATTTGGGTCACCGGGTCAATTTGGGCCAGTGTGTCAATGGGTTTTGGATCGCATACGTATTTGGGTTACTGGGTCATGGGTCACTTTTTAAGTGACTCATTTCATCTCTGGCTTGACACTACTAACATGACGTTTTTATAACGTTGTTTTCATTTTTGATGTATGCGATTTGCTATTTTACGCCTAAAATGGCATTTTCTGGATACAATATTACTACTGAGGAAATTTAAAAAGGTCCAACATTTGAACTTTTCTTGTTACTGAGTTTGTAGTTGACAATTCCCAACACAATTTCTTTATAAGTTATAACATGTTACTTTGATTGTTACAATTTTTACTTTTATTTTTAATGTTGGGGATTTGACTTTTTACGCGTATATTATACGGGGGTTGTCTTTTAAGTTTTGCATATAGAACTGGAATAAAACAGTAGATAGCTTTTAAAGACTTTATCATTTTTCGACGTATTTTCCACGAAGGTGAATGCACTTTTGCATGCGCTCGAACCAACTCTAGAAGCAATTAATCCACTCGTTTGTTCGTACAGTCAACATTACATTTTTGAAGGCATCGACTGCTACTTATGACGACTAGAACATTTGACCAATCAGCATGTTTTTGATTTTTGGAAAGGCATAGAAATCGTTGGGATTTAGGTCAGGAGTGTGCGGAGATGAATTAATAATTTGACGTTTTGTTGCGTTAAACATTCAATTGTCTTACGAGCTGTGTGCGAACTTGTATTGTTTTGGCCGAGAACGATTCGTCGTTTGGAGTTGGTTTTTCGAAGCTCCACGATGACTTACGGCAAACAAATGGTCGTATAACAATCGGCAGTAACAGTTTTTTCATCTTGTAGAGGAATTGTTACTACATGATTGGCTTTTGAGATAACTGTTGTGACATCGTTTTGGAGACAATTCGAGAACGGGTTACTTTTGTAGGCAATTCTTCACCTTAGAATACTAAAACAAGCGACTGCCGTTTAGTTTCTGACTGGTATGAGTAAACCCCACGATTTATCGCCACTCACGATGTGCACTCTTTTTTGGAGCTTCTTGCGTAGAAGCGGTCTAGAATTGACACAAATTCACCCTAGCTGCTTTCTATTCTTCGGTCAACAGATGCGGTATTTTTTATTTATTTTATTTTATAGTTTTCTATTGTTACACACAATTCTTCATGCAAATTTTTTTCAATTGAAGTCTGATATCCCAAACGTTGCCTCAATTTTACGATATGTGACATACCTTTCTTAGTTGATGAACTTTCGCCCAGCATTGACGTTTTCCTCAGTAACTGCCGTTTTTGGTTCACGTCCTTTGGATCGTCGGTTGGACTAGTCAGTACCCGTTAAAATTCTCCATACCAACGAGAAATTGTTGATCAATGTGGTGTTTCATTGACGAAACCAGAAACCAATTCGACGAGGCATTCTTGTGTAGATAAATGTCTTACAAAAAACTATAGCGCGAAAAGTTTCAGAGTTTAATTTCATTTTTTGATTAACTTGTTAATTTTCACAGTTCGCGCGTATCGCACTAAAACTTTGGATTTAGATCAACTAAAAATGGAGGTTAATTCTTACTGCTGGCATTTGATTAGCGGTACACTCTATGTCCCGGTATACAAAACATCAGACTTTCTTCGTAGCGTCATATAGGTCCAAGAAAAAGGCATAATAATTTTTTTTTTAAATTTTATATTTTAATTATTTTGTAATGTGTCTAGGGGTGGCACTAATTAACGTTCGTTGATAAGTTTTATTTATTCGATATATGATATCAGCTTTTATGCGGATAAAAACATATTGAAATTGTTAATAACATTTTTGAAGAAACATAATATTTCAATTAGTTTCGTATTCAGTACGTAGGTGGCACTACCGAATAAAAAATTATCAAGAAGTTACTTGTTAATAAGTTTTAATTCGATTTTCGACTTAGCGATCTGAATTTTTAGGCTCAAAATGAAATACTTTAGATCCAACAAAACTACTAAAAATATAAATAAAAGCCCTTTTATGTTTTGAAATACTGTGGCGTTGAGTTTGTAATTAATTAGCAGGCAGTACCAACATAATTTTTGTACAACTTTTTGTTTTTGACTTTAAAGAGCCAAATTTTCAATTTTTGGGCACAGTACGAAGAGCAAAGAAGCGACTAAAAATTTTTGAAACAACCTTCCCTATCAATTAGCGTAAAGTTCTCACAACCGGCATACTGTTTCTTTTTGGCGCTTCTAATGTTGAAAATTTGATATATTGCACGCATTGTAGCGCATTTTCTGTCCAAGAAAAAAAGCTCAAAAAATTTTTATAAAACTTATTATTACAATTATTTTGTAACGAGCTAAGGTTGGCACTAACCAGCATTGATCATAACTAAGTGAATTCGATGTAAGGTCTCAATTTGTGTGCGCATTAAAGTTTCGCAAAAGTAGCTAAAAACATTTTTGAAGAAACTTAATATTTTAATTAGTTGTATAGAGAACGTGATGTTGACGCTGCCGAGGCAATGTCTTTATAACTTTTTAAGTACTTTTAGTCTTAACGATATGCGCCTTGCACTTAATATGGCGTACTTTAAGTTCAATAAAATAATTACGAAATTAAAAAGAATTTAAAGTTTGAATTATTTTAGTGATGAGTTTAAAGTTGGCCTTTTCCAATACAAGTAATACATTTATAGATTTTTGGTTTTGATGTTAGAGGTTTGGGTTTTCACTTTTGGGGCGCAACAGAGCGTATATGTAAGCCGTAATAAAACGACTACAGATATTTTTGGGGAAATCTAATATTTCAATTGACTTGGATAGTAGAAGTCACGAAATAATGCATTTACGTCGTGAACCGTATTCGTATGCATCAAGAACTGTAATGAAAGTAGGATATACGACAGCTTACTGTTTTCCTTCTTCACTTATTATAAATTTGACAGCTATGTCGTTACTAAACTACGTGCTTTTTACTACTACGTTTTAATTAAACCAATTGTATACGCTGAAGTATATCCTGAATTGAATCGTTAGTTAGTGATGCGAATGCATTCTTTCGTGATTTCTACAAATTGATACGCGAAACTAACATAACTGTTTTTTGATTGTAACTTTTTTTTCGATGTTTGAGCATTGCGTGCATTATGTGCGTTTTGGGTTCAACAAAACAACTAAAAATTTTTTGGAAATTTAATGTTTCAATAATTTTGTAACGTGCCTAACGTAAGTGTTCTAACCATCATTTGTTCTTTGTTGTAAAATCTATTTTTTTAGCCCTTTATGGCGCATCGAAATGTTTACAAATTTTTAAAAATATATATTGATTCAATTATTTTGGTACTAACGGTGAAGTTGCACACCAACATAATTTGTTGTTTGTTGTTGATATGTCTTAGAGTTCTTGTGCTTATTATGACATATTTAAGTCCGACAAACGACTAAAAAATTTTTTTGGAAATATAATATTTCCTGAAGTTGACACACAAGAATAATTTATTTTGAAATTTCTTAATTTTGATGCTAGGAATTTCGATTGTTGAGGACGTTAGAGACAATATGAGCCTCAACCTACCCTTAGAAACAGCTTAGTACCAAGAGCGAAAGTAGCACTACAGACATAATTTATTAACAACTTTTTTAATATTGAATTGTTTGCGCGCGCATTAATGCGCGTTTTTGTTCAATAAAACGACTTAAATTTTCTACCCTATGTTGTAGCACAAACTGCATACACGAGTACAATAAAATTTATTTATAGAACATAAACCGGCAATTTAAATGGGTAAATTGTTTTTATAGCTGTTCATAACCATTCACCATTTAAAAGGTTTTCAATAAATTACATTCAGTGGAACCGGGTTTCGAATCTTTTGAGTTTTATTTGTTAGCGGCACTTCAATTTATTGTGGGTTTGCAGGTAGGTTAGAACTTCGGGTCAAAAATGCAAAATTAGGTATGTTCAGAAAAGCTCTAAGCTAGTGTAAAGCAAGCTAAATTATATGATAAGTTGATGTAAACGACTTCGAGGGATATTTCTGTTAATTTGCTAGGAAAGCTATGCTTAGTGATGCAAGAAAGCTTTTATATTATTTAGTAAGTAATAGGTTATCAAATGTGATTCTGTGAACGCTTTTTAAGTTTAATTAGAAACACTCTTTAAGAAATGTATTCAAGCTTTCTTTTATGTTACTCACCTGACCAGAAATACTTCAATTTTTAAGCAAACAGTCACCACTCGCGATTTAGACGTATACTGACGTTTTACTTTATAATACAAGGAAGTTAAAAGTTCCTTCTTTTGTATAATAAATGATCGACAGGTCGTATTTTTTCCAGAACCCCTGTGGTTTAAGTGATAGAGATGTCGCGCTCTATTATGCAAAACTGCAGTAAATTTCAGTAGGCGACCCATAAATTTTATGGATGTAATACGAGAACGTTTCTTGCGTAACTGATTTCAAAAGAATTTAAGAATCACAGGTATTATGAAAGAAAATACTCACCGAATTGACTTCTCATCCAAGGGTAAAGAGGACTTGGTAACGCAGCTGGACTATTCGCTGCCGTCTGTTGTTGTTGTTGCTGTGCTAAAGGTGGTTGATGTGCTGACTGTTGATGCATATTTGCACCTTGCTGTCCACCACCTCCAGCTCCGTACATCATGTGCTGCTGCGCTTGGTGATGTCCTTGGGGATGATGCTCTTGCATATGATGTCCCATGTGGTGGTTTGCCATACCTGGCGCTGTATCGAGAGGTGGACTACCTGTTGTACCTATAACACCACCGTGGTTTACAGCAGCTGCCTGCAGCTTGCAACTGGCGTAAACCACCGGTGTTTGGTGGCCGTTTGGGGCGCCATTATTTACCATATGCATACTATTCGGACTATCTGGTCGATATCCTTGATTGTCCATTTGTTGCTGTTGCGCCCCATAATAAGCCGCAGCATTTCTCATATCAATTCTATCATAAGGGGGAAACCTAGGGTATGGCATACCTTGTGGGGGCTGCCCGGCTGCAGGCGGGCCGCCTCCATAATGATGAGGAATACCCTGGCGTAACCCAACGACTGAAGGGTCACCACCGCACGCATTAGGGTCCGCTTGTCCAGCTGGAACTGCTGCTCCATAATGTTGATGTTGATGCGGATGTTCCGCTGAAACTACACCACCGTTACGCATGTCCGGCATATACGAATTAGCGAAATAAGAACTCATGCTCTGTTAATTGAGATCGTTAACCACTCGATGCACTCACGCACTCAACTCACAACCACATTGCTAGAAAAAAAACTAATTAAAAAACACTTGAGTGAAATTTTTTAAATCACAATTTCGAGGCAATCAGTAGCAGGCGTTTATCACTCATAAACTCGAGGAGATTTCGGAGAACCTGAAACAAGAAAAACGTATTAGAATTATGTGTAATTGTAAACTCAGAAAAAGAATTTTACGTACACTATTTACAAAATCAATTCAATAATTTCTCGCAATGTTTATTTAAGGGCAGACCAGAAATGACTGACACGTCGTGTAAAATGAGACAGTTCGTCATTTGGTTAACATGCTTCATTTACACAACATGTGATGGCCGTGGAATGCCACACTTGCAACTAGTTAAACCGTACAAATCTGAAAAGACATCGAAGCATCAGAGAAAAATTCTTTGATTCTAGCAGACTGCCAAAAATCATTAATAACAACAGTTTAATCAGGGATTATTTTGGGATTTAATGATAAATTTTTAACTTCTTGGATACGCGTGTAAAGCTTACAGACAGAATTATTTTATTTCGTGGTTTGAAAAATTAGCCCTACTTACTAACTCAATAATGCGGATACGTTTTTAATTCATAGTAATTTTGAAGGCGTTTTTTATAGGATGACTATTTGGTGATAACGACAAATAAACAAGTACTTTGTGGTATTTTATTAATGGTTTGTAGTTGAACGATAACCTCTCCAAAAATAATCGTGGAGTTTGTATTGAAAGATAAATTAGTACTTATTAGATAGACCTAAGTTATACATCATCTAATTTCCAAGACTTAAAATCAAAATGGTTCCGTATTCAATAGATAATAAGTTTTCCGTTCTAACGTTTCAGCTTTTGATACATGTCAATAAAAATCAAAAGAAAAACTTTACTACTATTGTTTGACCATTTAATACACACTTAGTACGTTTAAGCTTAGTTATCGTTCTTCCACCGTTGGTTGCTGTTTGTACATGTTTCACTTTTCTTTTACCAATAGATTTTTATTCTTATTAAATAATTAACAGAAGAAACACACCTTCTATAGAAATTTAATGTAGAAAGGAAATAATTATAATGTGTTTGTGGAAGTCCTACATGAGCGTGAATTTATGAGGTATACAAGTAGGTAACTGCTGCGGTGCACAGCGCACCCTTTCACCCGTTTAAAACAATATATTAGGCAGAGAAACACTCTCTTCATAGGTGGAACATAATTTCGTGAAAGTTTGACCACCATGTTTTGAACATCACGTTTCCATAACACAACAGTCTAATTTTACTATAGGATGTTTCCATAACAAACTATTTCATCAATGCGCCATTCTGTGAAAATAAGCATCTGTAAAATTGCTGACTTAATAACACCTATATATAACACCCTCATTTAGAAATATCAATTGGAAAATCTTCTCTTTGTATAATAAACTGTACTCGCAACACATTGTTTTGACAATACTATAATTTTCACACAACCTATTCTTTTAACAGACTGCATTTTAAATATCTTGTTTGTTCGTTTGTTAATTAAACGTTGTGTTTCTTTAGCACTTTGATTTTAACGAATTCAAGTGGTATACTGCATTGATTTCGGCATATCATGTCTATTTTTACAACAGACCGTTACTAAAGAACATAGTTTCGAAAACTAGCAGTACTTATAATTGTATAATTTGTAGTAGCTTTTACTTACTCTACTATTTTTTTCGGTACTAGCATCTGATTTTCAAATCAACCAATTTTGGTTTTTCTTTGGAATAAATACTAAAAAGATTCATGAGAAAGGCTTTTTATGGACATACACAAAGTGCGTAGGACAGTACATTTAGAAACTCCCGTAAGATGCTGGAAGAAATAGAAGAACTCTTCAAACGATGACACTTTTGCGCTTGTATTACTATTAAATTGAAATTATTAGACATTATGTATATTGTTTAAGTTTGAATCAAAATATTACCTCGTTCATAGACGTTTATTAATTACCTCATACATTTGCCTACATATATTCACTAAAAGGACAAACAAAAACATGACTTCAAAACTAACTCAAACACACATGTCCTAAACAAAATCATTTGTATGTTGTTGCACCATGTACGTTGCGAAAGAAATATTTTACCAAGTTAAAGGTAAGGCCACTTCTGGAGCCTATCGAGGAGGCTTCAATCATTAAGTTGGTGATATATACAACCATATTTTTTCAATATTTCTGAATTAAGAATGCGTAAATAAATCGTTGCTCTCAAAAAACTTAACAACCATTCGGTTGGTGACTTCCGTCATTTCAGCTCTCAAACTATCCTAATTTGCTTTATATCAAAATTACAAATCGAAATAAACGAAGCCACTTGTACGCTATATAAACTATTACGATTAAGTAGATTTATTTTGGGAATTGCTCTTATGCCCCCTCCCTATACAAAGCCCTTTTCGGGTATATTAACTAAAGGAAGCGGTTTGCTCGATATTTATATGTATCTACAACAATACACTAATAATTACCTAAATAAATAAATAAAGCCATTGTTATTTGGGTAAAGAGTTTGATTGTTCAATGATTCAGAGTTTTTCGTATTTTAAGTTAAAGACATGTTCATGTGGTAATAGCTTCAGTACGCTTAGATAGTTTGCATTATGACATTAGTTTTATAGCGACAATTACCACTTTCTATTTGCTTCCCTCTTTTTTCTATATAATGTACATGGCTGTCAGATTTTATATCAACATTTGCTTTCTTCGATGAAATGTACCTCTGATAAAAAGGGCTTCCCTATTTTGTACAAGAACGCTACTATAGATCTTTCTTCAAAATTTTATTTAATCCATATCCTAACCATTATTTGTACAATCTGAATAACTCATTAGACACAATGTGCAAAAAGTAGAAAAAAATCCCATTTTATTTGCGTATATAGGTTTACAGTATGAAGTGGGTAGATCTAAAATAATACTAGGTCGCCTCATATAAATAGAAAACTTTAATGAAACTAATTAATCTGTATATTTTTCATGTACTTTAGTAAGTATCATTGATAAAGTCAATAGATAGGATTCCAGTATCTTAGAACATAATAACACCAGACTATTGTTAAGCCACCTGAGAATTGTTTCTTCATCGTTCTTTTCTTTTTGTAAAACATGCTGTTCTTTTTTCTTAAATTGTGCAAAATGTCCTATACTGAACGTCGTCGTACCATAAATACCCTTCTTGGTAAGCATCTCCTTGATAGAGTATTCTTATACATAGAAGAAAGCAGTTATTGAAAAGTGATTACGTCTGCGCTATATCTTTTACAAAGTATGTTTGCATATGTCACTGCCATCAAACCTCTATATTCCCGAGTTCAAATATGGTGGCACTTGTATTTATACCATACCATGCCAACGTTAAAACCAGTAATAGTACTATATTCTAATACGGTTCACCTATAATGTGCAGCCGCATCTGAATTGGTTTGCCATTAATAAATTGTTTGCTCCGTATATTCCACGCACCATAGTCATATCTACAGAGTAGAATAGTTCGAGTTTAACATTTTCCAATATTTTTTTGTTTATACCAACAAACAGTAATCAGGCCTAACAAATCAAACCTTCCCATTCGAGTAATTATTGTATTGTATTACAACCCCATCTTGAAAGAAATGATAAACACATTCCAATAGAATTTGCCGCCCATCGTAAAAGAAGATCTTTTATCTGAGCGATCATTTCTTCTTTTGCTCTGTTGTATCGCTTTCTTGACAGTTTGCGTTTAGTTTTGTGGTATTGAGAAAGCTGGTTAGAGGTGTATAATTAACTACAACATTAAGCTGGATTGTGGCAGCTGTCATCTTCCTAGTCGTCGTCTATAATATCACTAGGCAGAAACAGAAAAATTGTTACCTCCTTAACGTTTTCTAACATAAAAAGTATAACTGATAATATTGGCACACACAACATCAGAGAAAACAATATACTGCTACAACTACTGTTGATAACAAGTGCAACCTGTTATTTCAAATTTCAAGATGAAAGGCAACTGTGCAAATAGTTTTTATGGAAAAAGATGCTTACTTAGTAAATTGTGTATTTTAAACATGTATTTCATAAAATTTTAATCAACTAATAGTCTAAAATTTTCACTCTATTTAAGAACTAAGTAAAAACAAATCCATCAGCATTACAGAAGTAACATTAACTTGTCCAAAGGTAAATCCGAAACACGCACGCTAGAAGTTAGGGCTTTTAGTTTCTGTACTATGAACGGTAGCTTAGACTAATCGCGTAGACGTTTCATCAGCTAATAATTGTATGTTACTTTGGTGGTATTCCAATTTCCGCACTCTTTCAAAAATTAGTTACTTGTATATTAACATAAAACGATGAATTCCTTTGCATATTAATTCATACTTACTAAAGACCTGTAAAAAATAAAAAAAAAACTGTTTTGATTGATCCTTCCAAACTCGTTCTCCTCACCTCGTCCCAAACTTCTTTTTACCTTAGTACAAGAAAGTGCACAAACGTTAAGATCTTATGTAAATGTTTGATTTTAAAATATAGTAAATCTATTTAGTATGGGGCTGTTAGTTCAATGGCACCACCAAATTACTTTTCTATTTTTTGTGTTAGTATCAGGAGATCCGCTAACATTTTGACCTTTTGCACATTTTATGTATAGTTATGTTGCAAAAATTTATGAACATCTAATATGTGGAAGTGAGCAAATGTGCCTAAGGTACTCAAACAACTGAGTCCAAAATAACCGAAGATTATTCTGGTGAAAGGGCTACCTCATCCATAGCCCTTATAAAATTTATATATCGACGATGCACAAACGAATGTCGCATAATAAAGATCTACATCTTGTCATGAAGGCTGTGGAAATACACTTACAATGCTCAAAGGGTTAAAAGAACTATTATTACCGCTAGTGCTACTAGTGCTACTAGTGCTACTTTCTATGATGAAAGTAAAAATAGTTGGTAATTAATTATTGAAAAACGATTTTGAGATAAGGAGTAGAATTAGTTATTTTAGAATTTCTACACTAGGTTTATTTCGAACAAAATTTAATGTATGTATAAAAGGTATCAGTGACGATAAAGTAAACGAATAGATAAAGCAAATGTAGAAATACTAAACGAAGAAGGTCTAGAGGCTACGCATACGTTGTTTAGCTGAACTAACCTGATATGTGGAGTAGTTAAATATCTAGTGGTTATGCAGCAAAAGATGATAGTTGCTCAAGATCATCAGCATCAAAACTTTTAACAAAAATTAAGTCTAGGAGAAACAAGAAATAAAGAGAAATTGATTTTAAGGAATACGGCGACTTTCGAGTAAACTATTGACTCTTGGTAACCTTAGACAAAAGAAGAAAGACCAATTACATATAGTTTGTTTATGCAAAAAAATTTTTTGAAAATGTTTATTAAAATGGTGATATTAACCTAGGATTACGTTATAAAGATATAAGGATACTTCGCGCTTTATATAAACTAAAAAAGATAGCTGTTTCAATAGGTAACAAAGCAGCAAAACCCGAAGTACAAAGGGAAGTTAAACAAAAATGAGCTTATTCCCTTACAATGTTTAAATTGAATCTATGTAGAAAGAAATGTTTAAAAAAAACAAATAACTAACAATATGGTACTATTTTCGGAGGGCAAATATACAATCTAAAAAAGAATAAATAGTATAAAAAAAATTCTACTAGGTATTACCAATAAAACGATAAGGAATAAGTAATAAAAATAGTAAAAGAATGCAACAAGAAACTGCATACAAAAAATCAAAAATAGAACAAAGTAATGTTATTATAGGTGAGGTAAAAAAGCCGTACAACATATAAAATAAAATAAGAAGAAAATAGTCATAATTAGGTAAATATAGAAGAACAGCACAAGCAAACAGTTTTTAAGCAGCAATGGCAATGAGATATATCAAACGCAAACAAAGGAACTAAAGGAATTCCACTGAAACCTTATCTAAAGTGTAGCTCTGTATAGTTGCAACATCTGAACTTTAGGTAAACAAGAAAAAAGGAAGCTTTTGAAATATGGTGCTGAAGGGTATGATCGATATTTGCTGAATCGATAGGGTAATAAATGAGACTACTACAAGTTGAAAAGATCATACAGAAAAGAATGAAGAGATTAAAGGGGTCCCACTTTACGACAAAAGGGCTTGGTATAATTAATATTAGAATGTAATATACAGCAAAAGGAAATATGTTGACAATATTAAAGAGATTTTATCAGACAACACAGTGTGTAAACGAAGAAGGTTGCGAACAAATAAAAGAATTGGCTCTAGTTCAGGCGGGATAGAGAACCACTCGAATTAAACCTATAATACAGAATACTAACCTAGTTTATGTTTAAACGTTAATTTGCGTTTAAACTAAAAAGTTATGCAAATCTAATTGTCAGATTGAGAACCACATTAAGATCTTCAGTCCTGGAACTGGTTAGACGCATACCCTAATTGTTTCCTATTCTGAACTAACCTACACATTTCCCTGAAATTTGCACAGTTTGCACCTATCACTATCTGCGTGCGATAGTCTGATCTAGATCTACTTATACCTCTTTCTTCATATGTCTGCTTGTAATATATCCCGTACTACTCCCCAAACATGCCTTAGAACGTATCCAGCACTTATAGTTCCCCTATTTTTTTGTTTCCCACAGATATCCTTCTTCCTCTACTATTTTTATAACCTATTTGTTATTAACTTTGTCTGTCCATGCAATCATCCTCATACATCTGAAACAACATTCCAGAAGGCTTCTATCTCTTTTTGTCCGCTTTTCCTACTGCCCGTATTTCATAGACGTATTGTGTTGTGGTCCACACATATGCTATTAACAATTTTCTTCTAGTTTCTATGTTTGTTGTCTTTGAACATAGCCTATGTTTTACGCAATATTTTCTTCGTTTCTATGTTTGTTGTCTTTGAATACAGTAGTTGCTTTTTCTTGTTAAATGTAGTACAACCATGTGCTAATGTTTGTTTTATATCTTTTGTGTTTTTCCCATCTTGCGTTGTTTGGCTTCCTAGGTAGCAGAACTTCTTAACCTCTTGAAAGTTCTCGTTACCTATTTGTATTCTGGTATTTGATTTATTTACCCCTACTTTGCATACTAGTACTTTAGTTTTATTTTTGTTATTTTTAATTCCGTATCTCTCTGTCAGAACTGTTTCCATTTTATTAAGAGAAACTTCAAACTCTTTTTTGCTAGACGCTAATACCGCTACATCATCTGCAAATTTAAGCATATCAACCTTTTGTGTGTGCACAGTAATTTCAAACGTCTTCCTACATTTAACGGTATTCATTCCTTCTTCAATGTACAAGTTAAAAATTGATGGGGATAGGACACATCCCTATCTTACCCCTTTCCTAAGATTTACTTCTCCACATTTCTCCTCTAATTCTATTACCGCGGTTTACTCTTTGTAAAAGTTATGTACTATTCGTCTATTCCTGAAACTCATTCCAATCTTTTTGCGTATTTCGAATATTTATTTCTATTTTACATTGTCGAATGTTTTTCCAGATCTACAAACCCTATATACACGCTTTCCCGTTTTTCTGTTGTCTTCTAGGTTATCACCTTCAGAGCTAAACTAGCCTCCCGTGTTCCTCTGTTTCGCTTAAACCCAAATTGATCTTCTAATATTTCTTCTGCTCGTTTTTCCATTAGTTTTTGTACGATTGTAGTTAATATTTTAGATACGTGTGCTGTCAAACTTATTGTTCGAAAACTTTCACATATATCCGCGTTTCCCTCTTTTGGTATAGTTACTATGATCTTACGTTTGAAATCTTTGGGTATTTCGCCTGTCTTATACAAGTTGGAAGAAACGTTCTGTTACTGCTTGCCAAACGGCTTTTAGGGTTTCTGCTTGCACCCTATCTGTACTCGGCACCTTACTATTTTTCAGACCCTCTAATGCTAATTCAAACTTATCTATAAGTATTGGATATCCCAAGTTATCACTTTCAATGTCTGATTCTTGTTCTAATGCTGTTAGTTTCACCCCTGCATATAAATTTCTTATATATTCTTGTCATCTGAGTAGTTTCTCTACATTTTCTATAATAACATTTCTTCCCGCGTTCCGTATATTTTTGGTATATGGTTTTATATCTTATAATTTATTCCAATTAGTTTGTATGCTTCGTCTGAGTTTCCTATTTCCATCATTGTATGTACTTCTTTGCACTTTTTATCAATCCAATGTTCTTTAGCTTTCCTGCATTTGCGAATAATTTCCCATTTTATGGCTTTGTATCTCTGTTTTCCTGTTTCGTTTGATCTATTTTTGTATTTTAGTTTTTTTCTATTAAATTCAGGATATCCTTTGTTATCCATGGTTTCTTATTTTCCTTTGTGTATATCCTAGAATATTTCTGACAGCCATATCTAACTTGCATTTAATGTTATTTCATTCTGTTTCTACTTGCTTAATATCAGAAAATTTCCCGATATCTTTTAGCAATTTATTTGACTTTTTCAAATCGTTCGTGGATATTCTTATCTTTTAGTTTCTCAAAGTCAAAGTGCCTGTTTCCGGTTTTTTTCTTCAAATTTTTAAATATAAGAGAGGCCTTTATAACTACAATGTTGTGGTTAGTGTCTATATCTGCTTTTGGGTAGTTTCTACACTTTTTTACTTGATTCTTAAATCGTCGTCTAACAAGAATGTAATATATTCGATATCTTCTTGTATCTCCTCGCATGTTTCACGTATATCGTCTTCTAGCATGATGTTGAAATAATGTGTTTGTGATGATTAAATTGCTCTTGTCGCTATATCCTACCAGCCTATTACCCCTGTCGTTTTTCGTGCCTAAACCAAATAAATCTACTACCGCTTCTTCCCTACCCTCACCTACTACTGCATTAAAATTTTCCCGTAATTATTAAATGTTCATGTCCTCTTACGTATCTTAGTATATTTTCGATACCTTTGTAGATCGCTTCTACCTCTTCGGTATTCTAGCTAGAGGTGGGCATGTATACTTGTATTATTACTGTATTTACCGGTTCAGATTCTAATATAATTTTGTACATAGTGTCGTATCTTTTTTCGCATAACTAATAAAAATCCACCGCCTCTGATCACCGAACTTTTCTGACCCCTACTATGTCTAGTGCTAACCTAACCATTTTAATTTTTAAGCTCTTTAGCTTACCCACTTGCCTTGTACTTTTGACATTCTACGCTCCGACTCGCAAAATGTTCCCTACTCTTTTTCTAAATTTTCTGATCACATCTCCCGAAGTAGTACCCTCTCGGATATCTGAATGGGGAACTACTTTAACTCTGGAATTCTTTACCGCAGAAGATGCCATCATCTTTAATAACCATTTAAGTACGTTGTGTACTTGGGAGGTAATGTCGTGGTTTTCCGTTGTCTTCCACATCGCAGTAATGTGTCTTAGAATGTCATACCGACTTCTATGGTCTCTGCCAGTTTAAGTATCGAAAGAGCCACTGTCCTCTTTCGGGGACCTGTGTTAGTCTGGTTCCTCACTATTGACCCCACTAATTTAGTTAAACCTATAGTTCGGATCTTTAGATCACTGGAACTCTGAAGCCGTTCTACCCGTTCTAGTAATCTAGAACTTCTTCAAAGTGCAGGTCCATTCAAAACGGAATAATATTAATAATAATAATGATTTTTTACAATTTATCTTAAATGCTTTTTACTCCTTGCGTCACCTAGACATTGAAGGCATTTGTTTGGTTCCCATGTAGTAGCACAAAAATAATTAAACTGATTACAATAACAATTAGTTTACTGATCGTAGTATGGTTCACGACCCGTCGTTTGTTGGGCATTGGTTGCTCTAGTTCTACCACCTAATAAGATCGTCCCGGCAATTTTTAAAAATAGTAGTAAAAAAATTAATTTAGACGCGGTTTCTTTAGGGTAATTAAAAAACAGCAAAAATGTCCCTGTCGTAAGCTGCTTATACTCGAATATTTGGCGTATTAAACTAGTGTGGACAATAGTTTATTCTTCTCATAGATGATGCGAAAGATATACAATTGCAAGAAAACGTAAAATCCATAAATTGAATTTTGTAATGTACTAACGTATTTTTTGACGTAGAAAGAGTACTAGTTAGTAGTGCCTGCTGTTAGTACATGTAATTGATGACCGAAATTGATTCCTCCACAAAGCATTTGAGTGCTCGCAGTCTTTAGCTAATGGTACTTGCAAATCAAACTCCCATTACTTAAGAATTTTTTAAATACAATTTTTACGTTCAAACGAACAATGAATATAAATTATGCATCTCTCAATTTTGATGTGCATTTCACCCGACAAGAACAAATTGTCCATCAAATTTACAACATAAACAGCGCTGACACTATCATTATTATTAAGAGGAACATGTCAACTGCGTTTCTGAATAAGTTGTACAAGGTAATCAACGAAATTACTTGGAGAGCAAGGAACTTGTTTGGCTTTATGGCGGTCGTGTCCTCGATCCTCATGTCACAGGTCATATTGCATAAATATTTCTACAAACTTGCTTCATAAATCCTTTTGTTACATGTCTAATCTTAACGAGATCTTATATATTACTCAAACTAATTTTTGGGAAAAAGAAGTGACTTGTACTTGAAATTTCCGGGAACATATTGTAACGCCAGTTTCGTCAAAGCAAAAGGAACGTTTGTTTTAATAATCACCCTCTTGTTGACATAAAGTTTAGCCTAAAAACCCCCTAGAGCGACAACTTCTTTGATTAAATTAAAAGTTGGGGCCTGCTGTGTTTCTACTTACCACTATCATTTACATGCAAACCTCATTTAACCACTACGCGCTTACACATTTTCGGCTGACAATTTTTTCTTTAATGTTGATTAACTAAAGGGTAGTCGGAGTATTTCGTAGTTTCCAAGAGAGTAGAGTTAATTGCAGAGCTGTTTATTTAAAGAACTTCGTTATGTAGTTTAAGAAAACAGGCTTTAGTTAGTTCGAAACTCTGATTTAGTTCAGTTCTAATTACAACCTGATAAAGCTTTACGATTCAATCGGCGAAGTGCTTTTTTGGTACATCCAAATCTTTTCTGCTACAACAAGATAACGAGATGGGTTGATATATGAAAGAAATTAATACATTAGATAAATGATTTCTGAACAGTTATTCGTATTTTGTTAATCTACTAATTGGTATGAATCTAGTAACATCGACAAAATCAAGAAAAAGTTACTGGAAGCGAGTGAAAGTACTTTGTATGGACAATACCTGCCTTAATTTTATTATTCAAATTATAACTACATGAATTTCCAAATTATTCTTTTGCTATGTTTAAGATGATACAAAATCTAAATGTTCAGACGTAAACTAAAAATGTCCGGAGGATTTTAAGAAACGCGCTTATATGCTACGTGAAGCGGCTCCGGTTTACCGTTACAGACCACAAGCAGAAACTTCTACATTACTTTAAACAGAGGACTGTTGTGTATAAATCATCAATCAAAACAAATTTTTGCGGGTTTTCAATGATTTTAGCAGAAAATTGCAATTTTATACATGCCTAAATATCAATATAGTTGTAAAACCAAATATGGTTGGTAATAGTAGGTGCCTATGCAAAACTATGTTGAAATCCATTTATCAGGAGCACCAATGTGGAATAATTAGAAACCAACACTTTTAATGATAACAAATTTGACAGTACTACATAACCTCATACAATGATTTGAAATGTTCAGTTTTGAAAGAAATAACCACACCTGATGATTTCCCGGATATTTAAGTTTGGTGCAAGAAAAGACAAATATTGAGTTTTTTGGAAAAAGAAAATATACTCTAGAAATAAGCATACTGTGCACTTACAATAACAGAATCTTTATTTGGATTTTCGGCGGTTTCACCAGGTTAGGTTGCTGTTAATAACAGTTTTACTATTTAAAATCATGTCTATTAAAGGGCATCTACTACAGATTTTGATCGGTTTAGATCTCCAGGTTAGGTTAGTAGTTAGTAGCAGGTTATTTATTTAAAGTAATGTCTATTAAAAGCACCCTCTACAGATCCTCATCGACTTTGATCTCCAGGTTAGGTTAGTAGTTAGTAGCAGGTTATTTATTTAAAGTAACGTTTTTAAAGAGCACCGCTACAGATCCTCATCGGCTTAGATCTCCAGGTTAGGTTAGTAGTTAGTAGCAGGCTATTTATTTAAAGTAATGTCTATTAAAGAGCACCTGCTACAAATCCTCATCGGCTTAGATCTCCAGGTTAGGTTAGTAGTTAGTAGCAGGTTATTTATTTAAAGTAATGTCTATTAAAGAGCACCCGCTACAGATCCTCATCGGCTTAGATCTCCAGGTTAGGTTAGTAGTTAGTAGCAGGGTATTTATTTAAAGTAATGTCTATTAAAGAGCACCTGCTACAGATCCTCATCGGCTTACATCTCCAGGTTAGGTTAGTAGTTAGTAGCAGGTTATTTATTTAAAGTAATGTCTATTAAAGAGCACCCGCTACAGATCCTCATCGGCTTAGATCTCCAGGTTAGGTTAGTAGTTAGTAGCAGGGTATTTATTTAAAGTAATGTCTATTAAAGAGCACCTGCTACAGATCCTCATCGGCTTACATCTCCAGGTTAGGTTAGTAGTTAGTAGCAGGTTATTTATTTAAAATAATGTCTATTAAAGAGCACCCGCTACAGATACTCATCGGCTTAGATCTCCAGGTTAGGTTAGTAGTTAGTAGCAGGCTATTTATTTAAAGTAATGTCTATTAAGGAGCACCTGCTACAGATCCTCATCGGCTTAGATCTCCAGGTAAGGTTAGTAGTTAGTAGCAGGCTATTTATTTAAAGTAATGTCTATTAAGGAGCACCTGCTACAGATCCTCATCGGCTTACATCTCCAGGTTAGGTTAGTAGTTAGTAGCAGGGTATTTATTTAAAGTAATGTCTATTAAAGAGCACCTGCTACAGATCCTCATCGGCTTACATCTCCAGGTTAGGTTAGTAGTTAGTAGCAGGTTATTTATTTAAAATAATGTCTATTAAAGAGCACCCGCTACAGATACTCATCGACTTAGATCACCAGGTTAGGTTGCAGTTGAAAGCTTAGTACTAACAAGTTTATGTAAGTGCACCCACGCAGATTCACATGAGCTTACATCTCCTTGTTAGGTTAATACTACTTGCACTAATCATGACCACACTAATACTTAAATTTTTGAGGATGCTTACGAAATTTTAATCACTGTACCTATATAAATAACTATAGAAACAGCATTTATTTGCAGGCATTGTTATTTAAGATATAACAAAATAAGTGCAATATGTTTTACTACAGTATGAAATATTAAGTGCAATATATTTTAATTGTAAAATATTAAGTACAATACTAAGTTTTAAGTGCAATATAAATCCTCTATGCATTTAGGACTTGTGGTTGAGCAATTTAGGTATTTATATTTACAAGCATTTCCTTTTACAGTATGTACAAACATCAATACTTAACAGTGGTGATAAAATAATTTACTCGGTGTTTTAGTAGAATTACACGCTGGCTAAAAACACTGCACGAGAAATATCGCTGCACATTTTTTTATAGGGTTCTGCTATAGTTAAGCCGGGTGTTGTAGACTATGAACTTGTTGAAAACACTTCACACGTAGAAATGCACTTGGCACATTATTGAACTGATATTAAGTTATAGTTGTCGATGCTGCAGCAATACACTTGTTTAAAGCACTATGGTTAATTTTAACAATGTTATTTACATGGGGTAGCGTTCCTGAACATGGCTTATAAAATTATTGAAGGTATCCTTAGCCGAACCATTGCCAAAGTGTTGCCTCCACATGAATTCATCTATGTAGTCGTCCAGCATAGGGGAACTTAATACAGATAATCTACGGCAAAATCCTTTTAATCTGCTCCAATAACCTTCAATTTCATTTGTACACACTCCTGTTTGGGGATCTACAAAGTTTCTATGATGATTGACGGTTTCGTGGTTATAACCCATTCTATTTAGACGTCTGTACGCCCGCCACTCATCAGTCCAAATTGTCGAGCCTGGCAAGACATGAGCTAGGATGATGGGTATTAAAGTGGTCGCTGTACGGTTTGGTACATGAACGATATAACCAGACTTAGTTACGGTATCATATATGCCTAATATCCAACGCTGCTGCAAAACACGACCTCTGTTGTACTTCCGTCTAGTAATTAAGCTTTCATCGATTTGTACAATGTGGCCTGGCCCCCCCAACTGAAACAAGTCTGGACGTTGTAACAACTTCCAACTACAAATGTCCCGAAAGTAACGATTATGCTGGACCACACTTTTCTTCGTTACTCCTATTAAATTCAATGTAACACCTACGGGTGACTTTATACACCAACACCACATCACTTGGAACAGTGTAATCAAAGAAAGTTGGCATTTTTCAAAAAAAGTATTTTTGAATAAGCTTGTGGTAGTATGGCGTCTCGGGCAGCGGTAAAATTGACCAAGTGGGCGGTTTGGATCCATCACTATTACCATCTGGGCTCGGCATCTTCTATTCTTACAACGTGGATTGCATTGAACCAAACGGAGGGCACGTAGGTCTGCTACTAGCAGGGCATTGTCTCTATCGAAATATCGTATAACACTAGCGATATTAGCGAAGTCCATTTTTAAAAATATAATTAACTCGATTAATTAGTCTTTAAAAAGACTGTTTTTAGCCAGCGTGTAATTCTACTAAAACACCGAGTAAATTATTTTATCACCACTGTTAAGTATTGATGTTTGTACATACTGTAAAAGGAAATGCTTGTAAATATAAATACCTAAATTGCTCAACCACAAGTCCTAAATGCATAGAGGATTTATATTGCACTTAAAACTTAGTATTGTACTTAATATTTTACAATTAAAATATATTGCACTTAATATTTCATACTGTAGTAAAAACATATTGCACTTATTTTGTTATATCTTAAATAACAATGCCTGCAAATAAATGCTGTTTCTATAGTTATTTATATAGGTACAGTGATTAAAATTTCGTAAGCATCCTCAAAAATTTAAGTATTAGTGTGGTCATGATTAGTGCAAGTAGTATTAACCTAACAAGGAGATGTAAGCTCATGTGAATCTGCGTGGGTGCACTTACATAAACTTGTTAGTACTAAGCTTTCAACTGCAACCTAACCTGGTGATCTAAGTCGATGAGTATCTGTAGCGGGTGCTCTTTAATAGACATTATTTTAAATAAATAACCTGCTACTAACTACTAACCTAACCTGGAGATGTAAGCCGATGAGGATCTGTAGCAGGTGCTCTTTAATAGACATTACTTTAAATAAATACCCTGCTACTAACTACTAACCTAACCTGGAGATGTAAGCCGATGAGGATCTGTAGCAGGTGCTCCTTAATAGACATTACTTTAAATAAATAGCCTGCTACTAACTACTAACCTTACCTGGAGATCTAAGCCGATGAGGATCTGTAGCAGGTGCTCCTTAATAGACATTACTTTAAATAAATAGCCTGCTACTAACTACTAACCTAACCTGGAGATCTAAGCCGATGAGTATCTGTAGCGGGTGCTCTTTAATAGACATTATTTTAAATAAATAACCTGCTACTAACTACTAACCTAACCTGGAGATGTAAGCCGATGAGGATCTGTAGCAGGTGCTCTTTAATAGACATTACTTTAAATAAATACCCTGCTACTAACTACTAACCTAACCTGGAGATCTAAGCCGATGAGGATCTGTAGCGGTGCTCTTTAATAGACATTACTTTAAATAAATAACCTGCTACTAACTACTAACCTAACCTGGAGATGTAAGCCGATGAGGATCTGTAGCAGGTGCTCTTTAATAGACATTACTTTAAATAAATACCCTGCTACAACTACTAACCTAACCTGGAGATCTAAGCCGATGAGGATCTGTAGCGTGCTCTTTAATAGACATTATTTAAATAAATAACCTGCTACTAACTACTAACCTAACCTGGAGATTAAGCCGATGAGGATCTGTAGCAGGTGCTCTTTAATAGACATTATTTAAATAAATACCTTACTAACACTACCTAACGAATCTAACCGATAGATTGTAGGTGTCTTTAATAGACATTATTTAAATAAATAACTGCTATAACTCTAACCAACCGGAGATTAAGCCATGAGGATTTGTAGAGGTGCCTTAATAAATTTTTAAATAAATAGCCTTCAACTCAACCTAACCTGGAGATCTAAGCGATGAGGATCTGTAGGTGCTCTTTAAAAACTTATTTAAATAAATAACCTGCTACTAACTACTAACCTAACCTGGAGATAAAGCGATGAGGATCTGTAGAGGTGCTTTTAATAGACATTACTTTAAATAAATACCTGCTACTAACTACTAACCTAACCTGGAGATTAAACCGATAGATCTGTAGAGTGCCCTTAATAGACATTATTTAAATAAAACCTGTATAACACAACCTTACCTGGGAAACGCCGACAAATAGATTCTGTATGAGGTGCATCCTTATAAGAATTTTCTTTAAAATAAATGCTTTCTTGCACCAAACTTATAACCGGAAACCTGGGTATTTCTTAAAAGAATCACTGATGGGAGTATCTGTAAATGTTCTAAAGGGTGTTTTAATAGACATTATTTTAAATAAATAACCTGCTACTAACTACTAACCTAACCTGGAGATGTAAGCCGATGAGGATCTGTAGCAGGTGCTCTTTAATAGACATTACTTTAAATAAATACCCTGCTACTAACTACTAACCTAACCTGGAGATCTAAGCCGATGAGGATCTGTAGCGGGTGCTCTTTAATAGACATTACTTTAAATAAATAACCTGCTACTAACTACTAACCTAACCTGGAGATGTAAGCCGATGAGGATCTGTAGCAGGTGCTCTTTAATAGACATTACTTTAAATAAATACCCTGCTACTAACTACTAACCTAACCTGGAGATCTAAGCCGATGAGGATCTGTAGCGGGTGCTCTTTAATAGACATTACTTTAAATAAATAACCTGCTACTAACTACTAACCTAACCTGGAGATCTAAGCCGATGAGGATTTGTAGCAGGTGCTCTTTAATAGACATTACTTTAAATAAATAGCCTGCTACTAACTACTAACCTAACCTGGAGATCTAAGCCGATGAGGATCTGTAGCGGTGCTCTTTAAAAACGTTACTTTAAATAAATAACCTGCTACTAACTACTAACCTAACCTGGAGATCAAAGTCGATGAGGATCTGTAGAGGGTGCTTTTAATAGACATTACTTTAAATAAATAACCTGCTACTAACTACTAACCTAACCTGGAGATCTAAACCGATCAAAATCTGTAGTAGATGCCCTTTAATAGACATGATTTTAAATAGTAAAACTGTTATTAACAGCAACCTAACCTGGTGAAACCGCCGAAAATCCAAATAAAGATTCTGTTATTGTAAGTGCACAGTATGCTTATTTCTAGAGTATATTTTTCTTTTCCAAAAAACTCAATATTTGTCTTTTCTTGCACCAAACTTAAATATCCGGGAAATCATCAGGTGTGGTTATTTCTTTCAAAACTGAACATTTCAAATCATTGTATGAGGTTATGTAGTACTGTCAAATTTGTTATCATTAAAAGTGTTGGTTTCTAATTATTCCACATTGGTGCTCCTGATAAATGGATTTCAACATAGTTTTGCATAGGCACCTACTATTACCAACCATATTTGGTTTTACAACTATATTGATATTTAGGCATGTATAAAATTGCAATTTTCTGCTAAAATCATTGAAAACCCGCAAAAATTTGTTTTGATTGATGATTTATACACAACAGTCCTCTGTTTAAAGTAATGTAGAAGTTTCTGCTTGTGGTCTGTAACGGTAAACCGGAGCCAAAACTAATTTAGTAAATTTCTGTTGAATTCACGACGTATAAATCAAAACGGTTCATCTAATACCTCTTACAACTTTTTTAAGTATTTTCAATAACCCACACAAAATTTTTGTTAATTTATCAACGCTTTGATAAAAATTCTTTTTCCAAGTATGAGCTAAGTTATTATTAAAGATCTTCATGTCTTCTACAATTTAGGATCGGACAATTTAAATAGTAAATGCATGTGCTGTTTGTGGTTTGTCTGCCAAATCGATTACATGTTAGGAAGATGCGGTCCATACCAAATTTGGAGTTTGATAATCAACACTATTCGCCTTAATCTTCTTTGGGAATGAAACCACTCATAGTTTTTAAAATCTATTTTATTTACGTTTCGATCCATGACCTAGGATCGTTGTCAAAATAATAAAAACTTCATGTTTGACGTTTATGACATAAATTGAAGGTTACTTTGATTTATTGATGTTTGAAATATTTGGTTTGAGTACACTAAGCAAAAATTTTTAAAGTTTAAAAGAATGATTGCCTTCAATTTGTGTTACGGCCTGGGATCGACTTTCCTATGGTAGCCAATACGCTTAACGTGAAATCAGCTGATTAATTTTTATTGGTGAATTTTATATAAATTCAATAATTTGGGAAACATTTTTTAACATGTTTCTATTTATACAATTGAGAGATTTCTGATTTTATGTCTTATTTTACCGAGATTAAAAAGAATACTAAACAAACCACAACAAACATACAGGGAGTATTAACACTATTCGCTTTAAAAAATTACGCAAACATTGTCCTGGTTCGAATGAGTAACTAAATGTAAACTTTGCGTAAAATTCTTTATAATTTATGGTGTAAAGTATTTAAATCGTCATCTACCAAGCAGCTATTGATTTACCTATCTTTCGATCATGAGTGATACAATTCCTGATTTAATTTTCCTAATTGTTTGCAAGCGCGATAAACAAGATACTTGTTTAATAACTTTGCCTTTTTTTATTGCTTCCTTCAATTGATCGTTTCCTATTTACTTTTAGCAGATGTATATTTACAATTGCTCTTCTATTTTAATACTTCAAATCCACGTTTTACAACATTTTTACCAGTTTATTGCATACGATATTATCAAATGTTTTTTATAAACTTGTAAAACTATATCAGTCTAATTTTTGTTCTATGCTAGCTTCTGTCAGTAATTTTAAACACAAGATTGCACATTTTGTACACTTATTTTTCTAAAACCAAATAGGACTTTTCTTAACTAGTTTTTTTGTTTTTTTTCAATTCCTCTGTTAAGTATCTGAGTTAAAATCTGTGATGCAGGTGACGTTAAAGCGGTGCTTCTGTAATCTTTACGTTTGCCTGCTTTAGATGTTTGTGTAAACTCTAACTGTATTTTTCTTATTTTCATATATCTTATAAACAAGTTTGAATAATTTTTTTGGATTAAACATCCTGAAAAATCAGGTCGTGTTTTTCTTTTATCCCAAGACGTTCTTTTCTTTTTCTAGTAGAACACTCTATAATTCATCTCCGCTATATAGCTTTTCAATATAATTCCATCTATCTATCCACTTTGTATTTATTGCTATGCAAGGAGATTAACCCTTTAAGGATTTTTTGGTACATATTTGTACAATCATTGCGGTTTTTCCGACTACAGTTCGACCTTATGGTCTGCTTTAGTCAAATAAACATTCACAGGTACAAATATAAACCACAATATATACAATACGCCACCTAGATGAAATAATATGATCTTCTGCTAGAAAGTGGTACATATTTATACCAATGATTTAGGATGCTAGAAACAAGTTATCCTGCACGTATATTTTGAGATTTTGTGTACATCTACGTGTTTTTTATGCTAACTTTTAATATTATAGATTTTTACAAATATTTAAAAAATCAGTAGGGGTTACTAAATTTCAGTGCAGTCTTTGTGGAGGCACAGTCCTAAAATATCTGCTTATTTTAGATGGATAAACCAACATAATTATACTTTGGAAAATTCAGAACATGTTGAATATCTACTACGCACCATAACTATTGACTCTGAAGACGGGGGTGACGACGTTGCTGACGACAACATTCCCATGCTGTCATATTCAAACTGTTTTAGTACCGACGCTTCCTTTTTGAGTCCAGTTTCATCATGTTCGAATGGGGCTGAGCAAGTTGTAATAAATGAAATTGAAGTTCCTACTACTTCACCGTTTGACCATAACATCAATTCAAGTGACTCTAGTCATGAAAACACCAGCGATAAAGATAAGACTAATGGGTGCAGGCCATCGTATACATCAAAAACTTTAGTAGATTGTAAATTCGAAAGTGGATTTGGGATAACAAAATATGCGCAATTTAACACTTTCAGCCCAAAATCAATTTTATTAATAAATGTTTTAACCATAATTTTATTAACCATTCAAATTTATATCCCGTACAAAACAACAAGCGTCTATACCTAACTGTAGAAGAATCACAGACCTATATAGGTATGCTAATTATTATGGAATTTCACCCTACGCCTAGCGTGCGACTTTACTGGAGCAACAATCAAATTTTGGAGTTCAAGCATTCAACATATCATGCCTCGAAAAGGGTTTTTAAAAATAGAACACCTTTTACGTTTGAATGATAACATTACTATGCCTAAAAGACGAGAGGATGGTTATGATAAACAACATAAAATTCGATCATTCTTAGATTATGTCTCCAAAAGATTTAAACTGCTTTTTAACCCATCGCATCTGACCATTGACCAATCAGTGGTCAAGTACAAAGGCGCAGCAGCCTAAAACAGTACATGCCAATGAAACCTATAAAAAGGAGCTCCAAAATCTGGATAATTGCCTGTGCTGTGACAGGGCACTAAAGGAATGTTTCTTTATGGAGTCGAGAAATATATTGAGAGAAATATGAGTCTTGGTGAAAGAGTGATTAACAAATTACCAGAGCGTTTGAAGGTTTTTAATACTGTTTATTCTACAAAAAATTTTTTTTCAATCGCGGCTGCAAATAATTTATTAACGACAAACAAGAAACAGTTTCCAAAACATATTCTAAAAACAGATAAAAATATGAAAGTTGGAAAATATGATGGGGTTATAGATAAAAACATTTCCGTATCAAAATGGAAAGATAGAGGAAAAAAATGCGTTTGCATTGTTAGCACTATGCACAACCTGTAGAAACGCGCACAAGTACTTACAACTCAAAAAGATAAAAGTCGAAACTTGGTGAACTGCCCGGAAAGTGTTTTCGAAATACATGGGCTGTGTAGATCGCTTTGATCCGTTTTCTTTCCTCTTATAGCATTTCTTGTAAGAGTAGGCGTTGGTGGATATGAATATTTTTTTATTGTTTAGACTGCTGTATTGTAAATAGATACATTTTGTATAAAATGACAAGTAGGCAACTTACTGATTGCAAGCAACCTATCACACACCTTCAATTTAGATCAGAGTTGGCATCAGAACTAATAGGTTGTTTTTCTAACAAAATTAAGCCGGGACCAACTGCACGGCTTGGTCGTGGCCGAAAAAGAAACCATTCTGATAGAAGAGCTGTAATTCAAAACTTTACTCGACTGGATAGCATCGGAAAGCATTTGCCGTCAAAAAGAACTCGCCGAAGGTGTTGTCATTGCAGCACATTGAAAAAACATCAAAAATCTAATATAATTTGTGTCGCATGTAGCAATGCATTGTGTTTTAAATGTTTTCTGCCTTTCCATAGATCATAATAATTGTAGCTATGCATGAGAAACATGCAGTGTAGTTTTGTAAATTTAGGTTTAGTTTTTAGTAGTGTTGTTATTTAGAAACTAGTACTTGGTATATCGCAGCTGTTCCTTTTAAAATAAATTGATTTTTGTATAAGTATGCTTGTTTTCTGCCATTTGAAAAATATTTGGTTAGTATCGATGAACTCTTTTTGTTTTAGTCATTCACACAAAATTAACTAAAATTGTGGTACACATAAGTACCAGAAAACATTTTACAAATTTTAACTGCTGGATAGTTCATTGGTATAAATATGTACCACCCAGTAATACAAAATACAAAGCAAATTTGACAGTCTGTTGACAGAACTTCATCAAGTGTAACCATACAAAATAAAACATACAAAAAATATTTTTGTATTGCAAGCCCCAGAGTTCTGCTCCTTAAAGGGTTAATAAATCTTGGATTAATAAATTAATAGTACAAATTCTACTTTTGACAAAACATTTCCATACTTTCCTATATATTTTGACAACCTGACTCACTATAATTTGTCTTTCTACTTACAAACCCTTTTCGCTAATACATTTTTTCGTAGTTGCCCTCTTTTCTAGTTATTGTATTTTACGGTTGTCTATATATTATATTCCTCAGCTAATTTTTAAAACACTATATTTCTTGCGATAATCGATCAACATTAATCTATCCTCTTTTAGGGAAGGCCTTTTATCAACTTCTATGATTTTGTCAATGCTTATTTCCGCTGATGCTTAAATTTTCTTAGATAACATTCTCCGCGTTTTTGTTATGATCCTAGAAATTTTTCCATCCTCTTGCAATTTTTCTAAATTGTACTTCTTTAGTTTAATTTTCTTTATGCAACTTTTATTACGTAGTTATGGACACTCTCTATCTGTTCATTATCTACATTAGCTTCTAGATATTTTACAGCCGTGTATTTCATTTTTAAACTTCTGTCTTACCATAATATGATCAACAGTCTTCTGTTGTGGGTTTGAAAATAATATTACCAATTACCAAGTTTATATTTTGTGTAGGACTCCACTAATATATCTTCTCTAGCATTGCTTTGTACCAATCTAAATTTCATTAAAATTCGAGTCCTTTCCTCTATCGATCTTAGCATTCGAATCTATCATAATTATCAAATCTTCATCTCCTTTAACGTATTTTATTAATTCTTTTATTTCTTCATTAGCAAACTCTACTTATTCATTATCATGGTCAGTTATCGGCAATAAGCATACTGTAATGTGATATTTCAATTATTCCTAATTACAATAATCAAATCGCTTTGTTGTCTCTAAAAATTAATCCATTATTTTATCTGTTGTTATCGTTCAGATGGGCTGCGTCTGAAAGCATGTAGGCTTGGCTTGATTATTTGTTTAATAAATATAAGCAAAAATAATTATAAGTTTCATAAATACATAAAATAAAAGTGAAAGAGTTAAAAGTGAATGATTTTAACAGTTTTAAGCAGTTCGGGAGTGTTTGGTAATCTTCGAAATTCTTCGAAAGACTCTTCTGTGGTTGCTTGTGGAACCAAAATAAACTTAAACACTTATTAAATGAATGTATATACAGCTTAACGGGGTGTAAAAGTCTTCGGTAGTCTTCGGAACTCTTCGTAAGGCTATGGAATTTGCTTGTGAGACCGAGTAGCAACTTGAATAACGGTAGTTAGAAAATATTTACAGTTTGAAGAGGTCCAGACGTCTTCGACGGTCTTCGGAACTCTTCGGTAAACTTCGTGTTTTATTTGTGGGATAACGTGAAGTTACAAAGAATTAGGATATGAAATCAAAAACTACTAATTGAAAATATATACAAGTATAGAGGGTTCAGAAGTCTTCAGTCGTCTTCGGAACTCTTCGGACGGCCTCGAGATTTACGTGTGAGGCCCAGCAAGAACTTGAACAGAAAATATTTAGAGTTTTAAGAAGTCCAGAAGTCTTCGGTGATCTTCGGAACTCTTCGGAAGGTTTCGTGTTGTTCTTGTGCGATAACGTGAGGGTATGAAGAATTATGGTATGGACGTATGTACAGCTTGGACGGGTTCAGAGGTCTTCGGTGATCTTCGGAACCTTTCGGAAGGCGTCGTGGTAGTGGTGGCTTAGGCTTCGTCTAGTGCGTCGCCGTGGAACTCTACGGGGGTGTCCTCCCGATGGTAGAGTTGACAGACGCAATCACAATAACGACTTGTCGGTGAAGTATGGAACAGAGCTTAACGTCCATACGTAGTTTGCTAACTATTTATTGATAAATTATAGTGACGTGCCCTAGGTACGGCGGGGGATGGCGTCCCCGTCGGAGGAAACGCAGGCTATGGAGAGCATTGCGCGCTGAAGTATAGCAGGCTATGAAGAGCGCTGCTCGCTGTAGGTTTTACAGGTTATGGGATGCACTGAAAGATGATTCCTTAGGCTATGGTGAGCACTAACGAATATCTTTCGAAGAATTTGCAATTATATTTACACATTTCCGTTTCCTATGCTTCCTGTGTTGAAAAACGTTAATGATGTCTTTAACCAATGGAATTCTGTACTTCAATTTTCGAGTGTAAAAGAATCTCCAAATTTTGATAGACCAATGAGCGTGCTGATTTTTGGGTACCACAAAAAATGAATTGAAAATTCTCGCGATTCCTAGTTTGTTCTGTTTTTAGCTCGTGTACTTTAATATAGTCAACTGCAATTCTTTAGTTTGTTCTGTGTTTAGCTCGGGCATGGTGATATAGTCAACACTGCATGTCCATTTCAAGTCCTACTCCTTACAGTACTTTATTTAATGTTGTTGAAATTAAGTTATGTTCTCTGTGAAAAAGACCATTTCTTCTTTCTGTTGAACCTCACTGCCACCAGCAATATTTTCTAACCTGTCTGTCGTTTCAATCTTCTAATCTACCAACTTTATTTAGGCTCCTGGCATTTCACCCTCCGATGTATATAATATCAGGAAATTTGTTTACGTTTTTTTAATGATCCACTGCTTAGTAGAGATCCCAACGGGAATGGGTATGTCTTTAAAATATTTCACTAAACAGTTTTCCAGATAATTTATAGTATGGCATTTTCTTGAGATAAATTGGAGGCCCTTTAATCCAGTGCAACTTCACTCCTACGTCTAAATTATTTCATCCGTTCAAAGGGAAGATTTTTTTCTGATGACAGAACGTGCCCAAATTCGTTATTTGCTCCTCCGCTATTTTGATAAAGGTGAAATTAACCTTGGATCCTTTCAGCTAACCGACTGAAGTGTAATAACTTTTGACGACGGAGTCGCCAAGTCCTTACGCTTGGGTATACATTTATGACTACTGAGTGTTTCAAAAGTAATGAATTTCTTTTGTTTTAGGTGAATCAGACAGATCGAACAAAGAATCAGTGTTGTTTTCTGGAGACTTGAAGGCAAGTCGTTTACAGCCATTCAGGAAAGGTTTCATTAACAGTACCATTCGTATGCACCGCGAGAGTATATCCGCTTCCTGGTTAACAAATCTAAAAGAACAGAACGTCCACGATGAACAACGGTAAAGTCGTCCGTCAATTGCAAGGGCATGTGCAAAGTGTACGAACAGCTATTGAGAGATCACCAACCCGTTGCTTAAGTAGGAAGCATTCCGAGATCTCTTGCAGCAGAGTATAGCGTATCCTGCGGTATATCCTAAAAAGAAGCCCTATCGTTTCCAGGTGCCGCATCACCTGCATGCCACAGCTTACGTCGCGCGGCAAATGATGTACGCCTATCGCCTGCATATTCCGGAATCTGATAATCTTATAGACAATACACTGCTTACCCATGAATCGACATTCGTGCTGTAGTGAACCGTCGTGACACAGAATCTGAGCAGACGAGCAACTAGATGCGATATTGGAATGGGAAAGAGCGACGCCGAAGGTGGACGTGTAGCTACGACTCATAAAAGCGCGTGAGTACTGGCCGTACATTTAACTCGACGATATACCTGGATTTTCTGCAAATTTATCTGAAACATTCGTTGTTGACAGGCGTGATCCTTGTTATTAAGAAATTCTAACAGGACGGAGCTCTTCTCATATTGCACACATCGTACGCGATTACTTTCAACAGGCATTGCTTAAACTCTGAATTTAGCAAGGTTCGCCACGGTTTTAGGCATCCGAATCCCCTGACCTTACGCCTTTCGATTTTGCGAAAGAACAACAAAGATTAAGCATTATAAAAAAAAATAGAAGAAAAAAAACCACCAGAAAAAAGAAGTAAGAAATAGCTAAGTTAAAACTAGATTGTGGAACTTAGTAAAATGAGATAGTTTTAGTACAATAAGAAAACATCTAGAAAAGTAGAAAATGTTTAATATGTTAGTATGAACATAATAGCACAAAATCCAAAGACACAGTGTACGTATACAGTATATTTGATTTTCCAATGCTCTAGCCTAAGGTACTACGTTGACCAGGAAACAAGTCCTTTTACTCCCTGTATTTTTGTTGTGGTTTGTTTTGTATTTTTCTTAATCTTCTTTGGGAATTGAACCACTCATAGTTGTTATACTCGTCTTTATTTACATTTATAAATGTCAAACTTGAAAATTTTATTTTGACAACGATCCTAGGTCATGGAACGAAACGTAAATAAAGCCGATTTTAACAACTCTGAGTCGTTTAAATCCCAAAGAAGAGTAAGAAAAAGTTATTTTACTTGGGAATTATGAATTTGATCAAACTCTTGTTAGTCCAAGCAAGGTGTGGATCTTTAACGTGCGTGACAACACTCACACACAGGACCTCCATTGTACCTCTCATCCGAATGAGGGTATATTTTTGTGAAAAATGCTGGCTAACCTTTTTCAAGTGGACCGTATTGGAGTTCGAACCCAGGAACCTTAAGCTCAGTAGTAACACACATACCAACCGAGTCATAGAGCCGCCCAGTGTACATATATATCAGACCATGACGACGATGACCTTGAAATAAAATTTTTTATGTAATTCAAGAGGTTTCTAGAAAAGGAAAGGAATTACTACTTACAGGAGATTTTAATGCAGCCTAGGCAAAAGGAACACATACTAGATAAGCAAGGTCTAGGACTGAGAAACGAAAGAAAATATACGTTAACTGGGTTTGCACCAGTAACGAGTTATTTATAATTTAAAAGGCGTAAACGTTGTTGACACACGAAAAAAAATGCTAAACCAGTAGGTTCCAAAGAGATCATTTATTGGTTAAGAATAGTTTAAAAAATCGGGTAAAAAGTTAAAAAATTACCCAACTACGGGATAATAAGCCTGAACTACCAACGGAAGTGGAAAAGGTTGCCATCACGACACATTTCTGCTTTGTTGGGCCTGTAGTAAAATACAAAGTCTATTCAAAAATAGTCAAATGTCGGAGTGATAGTTAAAACTGGCTAAATAGCATAGAAGTCGAGTAGAACAAGCCTAAACTACTTTACAAAATGTAGAAAATCGTCAACACGTCAAACTTCTGCCAACTGTCGTGCTAACGTTAAATATTTAAAATAGTACAAAATGTTAATCGTGTGAGTTTTGGTCTGAAATGATTGAAAAATTAGTTCAGGCCTTACGAGAAGTTTTAACCTATAGTGTGCTTTGCACCTCCTTCTTGTACACTACAAGAGACAGTATCGTGTCGGAACGAAAGGTTATCAAGACACTTTTCTATTTTCAATTTTTTGGTATTATAGTTATTGGACTTTTTATAAGTAGGAGCAATGAAGAGTGCCACCGGAAATTATATTGCTTTTCCGTTTAAGTACTTAGGTCTTCTGTATAGAATTGAGCTGGCGGTAAAAACAATACTTTTATTTAAACATTGTTATACTTTACATGTGATTTGCTAATGCTTCACCTGAAGGTACTACATTGGCCAAGAAGCGAGTTTTTTTTACCTGGAAAATTTGGAATTTTGCCGAATCCTTGGTGTTCCAAGCACGGTAGGAATCTTTAACGTGCGTGCCAACGCTCGCACACGGGATTTCCATTTTACCTCTCATCCGAACGAGGGTGTATTTTTTTGAAAAATGCTCGCTCAACATTTTTCAAGCGGACCGTGTCGGGATTCGAACCCGGGACCTTGTGCGTAGTAGTCACACACATACCAACTACGCCATGGAGCCGCCAACATTGTTATACTGTAGAGCAATTGCCGAAACTGATTGAATTGCATAGAATTCGTTTAGAATAATCGCAGAAAGTCGTCAGCACTTTTACTGAGTGCGCACTAGCATGAAATATTTAAAATAGTACAAAATTGTTAACAGTTAAAAACTTGGACGATAAAGCTGAACTGGCACAGGACTAACGAGAAATCTGCACGTACAATATACTTTGCATACGTTTCTTGTACCACAAATGGAACTACATCGTGCTTGAAAGTGAATTAAGCACCACACAAATCTATTATCGATTGTTTGGTATTGTAACATTTATTTACAAGTTCAAATGTTGATATGAACATATACATGTACATTAAAGGCATGACACGCATAAAGGAACTATCTGCAAGTATTTTTGTGTGCATAATTAATTCGCATATGTCTTAAAGATTAGGAATCAAAGCACTTTAGTTTGTAAAGTTACGAAACGAGTTTCTATGATGAAGAATTGGATGGTGCGACTTCATGACAAAGACCTGTGTCTGGTGTCGTGTTGGTGACGATGTCAATGGATAACTCTGGCCCAGGTTACGCTGAATGCAATGCGGCACCTCACAGAAGTGGGATGTCCATACGTTTTGGTACTGTAATGGGAGAGAATGGGGGTGAGCAACATTTAGTATAAAATATTGCAAGACGCTCCGAGGGGTTGATATTCGCTCCGTAGGCACAATTTTTGTATACTTAATAAAATGAAGGATAATATGTATAAACCAGTATATAAGGGATTAAGATAATAAGTTCGTAATTCAGATATAGATAAGTTAGGATAAGAAGGACTAAGAAAAGATTGATAGGCAAGATTTAATAAAAAAAATTATGAAGAAATCAAAGGTGATAACCAAGGTAGTAAAGAGAGAACAATAAATAAGTAGACAGAATATAAAAAGTTTTTTGAAGAAATAACTCTCTGTCAATGATATATGTATATAAAAGTGATTTTAATAAAAGGAGAATGTGGTTTTGAAGTAATTAGAATAGTTAAAGAAAATATAGTGTTATATATAAGATATTCGCAAAAGATTTGTTGTACTTAAAATCTGTATTCAAAAAAATTTTGAAAGGACGTCAATTTTGACAAATAAAAAATAATTAATTTGCTAGTGAAACAAGGTGTTTAAATTAATTCCAAAAATAAAAGTCACCAAAAGAAGTAGTGTGGAGGAGAAGATACAACCAAAGAAAGTAACAAGAAGAAACCAAGTGAAACACCGAAATTGCAAAACAGGAGAATTAAGAAAAGTATCATTTATCCTTTTCGTTTAAATTTGACATCCGAAGAGAATCCATCAGTAATTAAAATTTAATTCAAATTTGGAATATAACTAGATCCCGTAAAAATAACAAAGCCACGGGTGTCTAATTAGAAATACAAAAAAAAAATTCAAAATCTTAAATAACCTAACTGCATCAAATTTGGAATACTTGTCAAAATTAAGTGTCAGTCAGATTATTTAAAACAAAGATATAATTAGTATTAAATTCGCTAGTGGATTCTTAATTTCTAGCAAAAGCACACTATACTACCGCAAGACGTTACCAAATACCGAAACATAAAGGAAATAAATCAACCAAAAATTTGAAAATTAAACCTAAGAAATTTCAAGCGAATTAGAACACAGGAGTTGTACTGAAAAGCCATAACTCACAAATAAGGACATTACTTTACGTGAGTACCAAAGCTTTAATTACAATAGAAATGGCAACTGTCAATGTAGGTAGTAACAGATCAATTGATAAAAAAAATTGTAATTATACATAATTTGTACAGCATATTATCGCTTAATTATCCTTAGTTCTGAAATCGTCCATTAGGATATTGATCTAAAGTATTTCACCATATCATACGTGAACCACAGAACCTTCCTTGAAGATAAGATCATCAAGTCAACCACTGAGCTTAATTTGGGATAAATACGGGCATTTAAATTTTGTAAAATATAAGAGAACCATTAAGTATGTATAACTATAAAGGAATAACAACTTATACATGAGAAAAATGTAAATAGCATAACAGTATCTAGCGGCTAACAGGCGAACCCCGACATTTGGGCAGCTTCCTTGGTTGGTGAAAATTAGAACGGTTTGATGACGGAAATGTTTCTACTTGTAGCGTGCATGTTGGCGTTACGTGCCCAAGGAGGTGGTCCTGATGGTCGTGGCTTGAGAAGTGGAGGTACAATAAGATAATCTGAAGGATCCTTAGTGCACGAAGAGTTTAGCAACTTCTGTCTTGCACCAATCTTAAGCTTTCCCCAAAAAATTTGATGACTTTCTTAAACAAAGAACAAAAAAAAAGTGATTTGCTCTAGTGTTTGGAGCTTCTTTGTGCAGAGGTTTGCTTATATTGTACATTCGGTGGGTTCCATTTGTATTTGTATGGTTTTGGACGAGTTCGTTATTGGTGGAAGGGTATTTTACAAGAAAATGCAATTTTTGCGTGTTGCAAGCTTATCGGTTAGTTAGGTAGGAGCGTGGTTGGTGGCACACTCTTGTAAATGTAAACAAAATCGTGGTAGATTTTTATTAGAGTTTTTCTATACCTATCGAGAATTTTTATATATTTGTAACAAGTCCAGAGTAAGGTTGGATGACACGCGGCTTTTAGAAAAAGAAAACTCTTAAGACTTTTAGGTAACTTAGTTTTTGACTCACGGTCGCATGAGATTGGGTCAGTGGGTTCATTAAAGTTCAAAAAAATAAGATAATGGACGCCACCTAAATTTTTTATAAAGCAACTGACTAAATCAATTTGCTTAAAGGGAAAATTTGGAAACCTAAAAGTTATCTAACCTCTTTAGGAATTAAGTTTAATACCACCTATACGTTACTCTGACGAAGTTCTAGGATGGCTCTGAAACATAATTACAACTAACAAAGGTATCATCTATCTAATAATTCTGTGACTACACGAAGTCCTTAATTTTGTTTCAAATACTTATCAATGAATCGTTATATGAATTCCTTCAACGGTCATAAAATCTTTGGGAGAAATTACATATTCATAAAATAATGAGCTGAAGAAAAATTGATTCTATATTCTACTACTATTACTTTACTACAAATCTTAAATTTATTCGGTAACCATGTGCCTGTACCATCAACTTCGTCAAACCAAATTAACACTTTGGCTGCAAGTTCAAGAAGAGGCCCGATGGCCTTGCAAGCCATTTCATATATCGCGATAACAACCAAACAAAAAAATCCCTCGTGGATGTTATCTCTCTGCATTGTGGCTTAGTCGGAAGTATTGAGTGGTAACTATACAAACACTGCACTGAATTGAAAGACTAAACAATTTTTCTACATACAACTCATAATTAAATATGAAACTCGATCAGAACACTTGGATGTTTGTGGGAATTAATTATGCTGTCAAGATCTCTACTTGTGAAACTGACAGAACGGCCATCTCACTATAGACATCGGAAGGTTACTAAGATGCGTTCCCATCACGCGATGTGGAAACAATCTCAACTGCTCTAACCGTAAAATCAGAAATTACTCAGGATAACCTATATTAAAACGGTAAGGAATAAACCGTTACAATGCAGCCTTGGTATAGTGGGCCAGGGGTAAACAATCAAACACCAAAATAAAGTTGGGCAGGATTCAGAGACTGGACTGTCTAAGTATTACAGGGGCGATGTGTTCCAAGACCACTGCTGCTATGGAGATTCTGTTTGGCCTTCCCCCGTTACACTTGGTAGTGGTATGGGAGGCAAGGCTTGGACTATACAGACTTAAGAATCTTCAGTGTAGGATTATTGAGGGGACGGAGCATACGAGATTACTTGGGAGAAATTGTGGGCATCTGTTTGAGACGCGTTCGGATCAAATGACTCCCCAACATCTGCCGGACAGGACTGTTACCCAGGATGTGGAGTGGGAAAAACTGTAGGGTAGATTACCTATAGGCAGCATGATCTGGTACACGGATGGTTCTAAGCGTAAGACCGGGTCCGGATTTGGACCCTTTAGAGAGAGATCGGAAGTACGTTTAAACGTTCCCCTAGAGGCAATCGTTACCGTTTTTCAAACGGAAATACACTCCATACTGCAAACTGTGCGGGAAAGTATAAAAGGCGTCTTTATTAAAAGACATATCTATATTGTGTCTGACAGCCAGGCGGCACTTAAGGCTCTAATAAATCACAAAGTTTGATCAAGACTGGCATGGGAATGTATTGAGGCACTTAATTGACTAGCACAGCAGAACTCAGTTACTTTACAGTGGGTGCTAGGCCTTCAAGGAGGGAGATGAAATTGCAGACGAAGTTGCAACACAGGGAGCGCAAGGGCTATTTATCGGTCCCAAACTTGGCTTGGGAGTCACAAAATCTGCCATCCGTTGCTATATTAGTGAATGGATGTGCAATCAACACCTAAAAGACTGGCAGAGCAGACCAGAACTAACACATAGCAAGACGCTGGTAAAGGGGCTCAGCAAAAACAGAACCCAAAAATTGCTTTGTTTAAGCAGGAAACAGCTCAGAATCACTGTGGGGTTTCTGACAAGATATACTTCTGTCAAGGTTCACTTCCAGAGGATGTACAAATATAACGGAGACCTCGAATGCAAACTTTGCTTAGAGGAACCGGAGATTGCAATGCATTTACTATGCAGATGCGAGGCGTTGGGTAGAACAAGACAGCGCCTATTCGGGCGACCAAAGTGAGACTCGAAGGAAGTAGATACCCTTTCATCGAGGGACCTGTACACTTTAATCCGGGGCGCAGGTTCTGCAGATTGGGTATAATACTTAACCAGGGTTAGCACAATAAGTCTTTTAGGCTGCAGTGCGGTGGAACCGTTTGGCAGACGCACCCGTCAAGGGGAGTGGTTTTAGTAGGTTTGCAGCAAGGAGAGTTCCCACACTTTGGCTATAAAAGCTTTCCACTCCAGGGTTCGGATAACTCCAAAAATAAAAACAGTACTTCAATGGCTGTATTTTCGCCAAAAACCATTACGCAGTTGCCGAAGAAAGTGTTTCTAGAAAAACAACTGGCAAACGAAAAAGTAGGATGTCCTCAATTTATACGGAAACTCGAAGGAAATGCAGTTAAAAAAACAAACAAGTTAAGAAAAAGCAAAACTCAACAACGTCAGAACAGTCAGGAGCAGAGTGACGGCGATGAAGAGGAGTTCTATTACCTAGTTTGCTCGGAATTGTTTGGTAATAGCCGCTCAGCAGAGAAATAGGTTCGGTGTATTTGGTGTTGCGATTGGTCCCACGAAGAATGTACTAAACTAAATAATTTTTATATGTCACAATTGCTTATCAGACTGAATATTGTTTAGTGCTGTTTTTGTGTATGGATTTTGTTTGTAGTTTTTGCATTACCATAAATATTTTTTAATCTAAATGACGTACCAATTGTCTCAGGTACATGTTTCTTTCGTCCTTGGCATGGGAACGATTGAAATAATTTGACAAGTTCAATTTTTTTAAAACAAAATACAGTATTGCCCGAAATAAACAGTACTGAAACTAAGTTGGCGGTGTTTTTATGCGTGCGCTGTCACACTCAAGTTAGCTAGTATAGACCTGTCAAGTAAACCTCAAACAAGTAATTAGTAGGGCCTAATTGTTAAAAATGGTGTTAAGTACAGAGGAGAAAGAGTTTCTGGTAGAGCATTATTTTCGTTCATACGGAATCGGCCGACATAATGGTGCAAGTTTGCTATACGTGTCTGATCAATTCACACAAAGGTTTAATAAACGTTCTCCAAGTAATGCTGTAATTTTGAAGGTTATTGAAAAGTTTAGAAATACAGGTAGTGTATTGTGCCAACGAAAAGGAAACTCGGGGCGTCCCAGGACAGTTAACAACAACAATAACCATGAACGTGTTTTTGAGCAAATCTTAGAAAATCCGAAAGTCAGCCAGGCAAGGACAGCGTTACAACTTTATTTAAAAAGAACTTCCTTTCAAAGAATCCTGAAGGAGCTGGGTACATTTTCGTATGTGATTCAGGTACATCAACAACTACATCCTCGGGATTATCGCAGTAGAGTGGAATATTGCGCCAGAATTCTCGCGTTACAGTATGAAAATTCTGAATTTTTGAAAAATGTTTGGTTTTCAGACGAAGCACATTTTCACTTGTCAGGCTATGTGAATCGTCGCACAAATCAATTTCTGGGCTTTGCCAGACCCGATGAGGTTCAAGAGGTTCCTTTACATAGTGAAAAAGTGAGTGTCTGGTGTGCTGTTTCCGGACACGGAATCATTGGTCCGTACTTTATCGAAGAGAATGGTAGGCAAGTCACACTTAGTCAACAGAGGTACAGACAAATTTTAACACGATTTATCCCTGATCTACGTCAATTCTGTCGTGCACGTAACTTGGCATTTCGAAACCAATTTTTCAGCAGGACGGGGCAACTTGCCATACTGCTGCCGCAATTCGTCAATTTCTTCAAGAACATTTTCCAAGCAAATTCATATCACGATTTACTGACTTCCTTATCCTTCACATTCTCCAGACCTCACACCTCCAGACGCACGCATACATTTGGGGCATGGCTAAAATGCCGTTTTCAAACGGGCACCACAAACCATCGATGAATTAAAGGATGCCGTTAGAGTCTTCTTCGCAGCCCTGAGACAACCCTTATTCAATAACATGACCAGAAACTTAGAACATCGTTATGAAGTCTGTCTCGAACGAGGAGGTGCACATTTAGAACATATAATAAAGTGTCAATAATATGTATTTTTTAAATATACAAAACAATTACAATTTCAGTACTGTTTATTTCGGGCAATACTGTACTTATATATCTTTGTAGGCTAACGACATCACATAATCAGAAACCCAATTAAATATACTCTCTGTTACTCACTTCATAATTTACAAATTCGCTATAACATCGGAGAAAATAATTAAAGAAGTAGAAATGTTTCAATTGGCCCCGGTCTACCCTAATTTCAAAAATAATCAGCCTCTAACTTGAAGTTATTTATGACTGATTAGCTCATTACGATAAAATCGTGTTTTACTTCAAAGAATATAAAGAAAACAGTATCTGGAATTATCGTTTTTTAAACGGTTACTCAACTTTTCAAGTATACTACAATGTAAATTTGAAACATTGTAATTATGTCACTGTTGAATAATGATAGCTACATATAATACGCGTGTTTTTATATATAAGTACAGACACACACACACGCGCATACACTGCCAACATTTCAAAATTCATCCCACTCACAGGATGACATTTAGATAAGCCAATAAATCCTTAGAATTAAAAGAGCACCAAGTACAAGTACATCACAACACATCTAAAGAAAAAAATGTATTTCTGCAAAAGAAATCGTATCTTGATGGCGGCGTCACTTTGGCTGCCTGTGGTTAACGAATTGCATGTGTGCTGCGGAAACTTTCAACCGATAACAAATTACGTGTCATTCTTCAAAACCCAATATTTATGAGCGTACCTACCTACTATTAAAAACCGCCGGACTTTGCTTCAAATTAAAAAAAACTCGCGGTGCCACCTCAAATATTAGAAAAACAGAAGACAGGAAATTCCAACAAAATAAGCTAGTTACAAAGTATTAACTTAATTATTTTTAATTGATTATTCGTTAAGTAAAATTCCTGAATCTGCGTCTTTGTCGGAAGCCTTTCAGTTCCCAAAGCAAAATCTTATAAATAGTATTTCATCAATTAAAATGTGTGTAAATTGAATCACGGAACTAAAACTACAGGCTTATTGAGGAACAAAACGGTTATGATGTGAGAGCCTTTTCTATTTATAGCAACCCTCGTCTCACTGCAATAAATTTTTCTGAACGGATCTGATCATGAAAAATGCATACTGTAATATAACTCTGAGCGTGGGACCCTCCTAAGCTGACCATTGAAAATAGGGTGCTGAAAATGGAAAATTCACCCTCTCAATTTAAACAAAACCCAGCAGTATAATCTTCCAAATCCTGTATTGAGTTGATGTTTAACATATACAATTTCGTAGAGTTTGCAATTACTACAGAAGCTATGCTACATGGTGGAATCTTTTCAGGAAGTCGTTAAATTATGTGTTAATATAAGCTTATATAGAGAAAAAGAGGTTTTAATATATTATCCTGGCAATGTTCTCAGCCTGAATGTATGCAACTCTAAATACAAGTAATGCTGGTTGTCAGTAATTAGGTGCTTAATGTTGCTGATAGTTATATTAAATTTTACGTTTGTCATTGATTGCTATACAACCAATCATATTTCTATACATAAATGAATATAATATATAATTCCACAACGTTACTTCAGCAGAAATGGAAATCTAATTTCGTAATTCATTGAAGCATTTTCTAAACATCCCTGTTCGTATAAAGTTTGTTCTTGCTGAATAAGTACTGTAAGAAAAACATTTAGTACTATGATCTATGACATTCGCCTACAATGAATTTTCCAAAATATTCCTGTAATTAAAGATTGTATTTTTTTAAAATGTAAGGAACATTTTTGCCTACCTGAAACGTGTTAGCATTAACTATACGGCGTTCCAAAGTTTCAAAGACATTCTCATATCGTTGCAAGTATTAAACACATCACGCCTAACCACTACCAAAAAAAAAGAAGATGTCACAAACCCCCTAAGAAGGAATTTCAATTTGCCTTGAATAAATCATCGAAGGTTTAACGAGTCTAAGCCTTATAATTTCCTTTAAAATGTGACATTAACTGCTAGGGACATATCTAACTTGGAGAACGACATGAACATACAAAATAGCACAAACACTTTCCAGTAAAAAGTCATTGCCGCATGCAGGAATCGAACCTGCAACCTAAACATTTCAAAACTAACACCGTCAAAATTTCACGGTGATTCTGCTCATCACAATCAACTGCTAATACAGAGCCATATACAGAACAGAGTAGTCTATAACAGTTTTCTCTCTGCAAGAAAAAATAATTGCCACAAGATACAACAAACATCTACTCAGAAATAAAACAGAAACTTTTTAATTTCCCACTCTCCGCATACAATACAAATGGTTTTCCTTTAAGAGTAAGCTTAACGAAGAAAGTATTTGAAGTTTTGTTTCAAGCGATAAATATACCTTGGTAAATGAATTTGAAGTGAATTATAGTGAAGAAGGTACGTAGTACGGCAGGGAATAATCTGTAATGTTCAAATCTTGCAATAATTTTGATTAGCAGATAGCAGGGTGTTCCGCCCAACACCGTATATATTCATTTAGTTTCTTTATATTATTAATATAAAATTTAAGTTTATTTGTTAATGGTAATATTTGTTCTTTTATTTTAATTTGATAAACCCGATCGCGTTTCACCTTCAATGTTCTATCTTTTTTTTTAGTTACTTATTTTCAATATATTTAGTTTTGTTTACATATTTTCTGTGAATATGATATAAATTTATCTTAAAGGAAATAATTTAAAAAAAAGGTTATCACAGTCTTTTATAAATAATATACCTTGCCAAGGTTTGCTCCTGATGGAACAGTTCCTAGAATTGCAACAGCGTTTCCTCGCTGAACCCCAACACTGATTCTTTGAAATAGAAAATTTGTTGAATGTTTCGCCCCTGTAATATTTTTCATAAGCTTACCGATTCGCTTGATGAGTTTGAGGCCACTTTCAGCGAAAGTTCATAAGGTCTCGACACATACTGGAATAATATGGCAGTTGGTTAGCAATTTTTTGTAGAGGTTGTTCCTATGGTTTTCTCGTAGTTGAGCAGCATGACCTGTTTTTTTTTGCATTTCCTCTCACGTAAGAACTTGCTAGCGTATCCGTACATGTGAAATCCCACACCATCGGTTTGCCAGGGTAGCAAAGTGAGTCCATCGGGCTTTTTCCCCATCAAATCTGTTACAACCGGTTGATTCGAGTATCAAAATGAGTCCATGGGGCTGTTTCCCATCAGATCTGTTACAGCCGGTTGGTTCGAGTATAGTCAAAATTTTGCTTGCAATAAGTGCTCGCTTGACCAGATCGTTTACCATCGTATGTCTGGCGCATCTGCCAGCACTCTTCTTGCAACAGAGCCCATGGGTGACCAAATTTATCGACCTGTAACCCACATACACATGTATGAGTGACGCATAACCGAATTCCAAGGCCCAACGAAACTGCAATTCTGAATGACTGATTGTCTAGCATTGTACCTAGCTACGAGAACGGGAAAGTATTTAGCCAAGCGCCGTATTCTTATGTGTTGTTGACCATTATCCTTGCTTTCGCTTCATAGGTTTTACACTTTTCGAATGTGAGTAGCTGTAGCTTAGAGCACAAACTATTGTCCCATTTCTTTTGATATTTTTATTCCCCTTCCGGTAATAGATCCGCCTGTGTATTATTGACCAAGCCTCCGTTGCTTTGATTGTATGTATGTCTGATGCTAATGTAAACGATAGGATAATGGTGGCAACCAGATCTGCACTAAGTGAATCGATCCTAAGAAACTTGAAAAGCAAAGACTTGTGACGTTTTTTATTCCGAGTCCACCCAAATTGACGGGTAAAGTTAATGATGATATAACGAAGTGGCAATTGACAATGCTTTCCCTTGATGACCTGAAAGCGAGGTCCTATTTCTTGAGGATTTCCAATGCTTCCCAACATGATGTTGTTCGTAGCAAATAATTAAACTAAGGGATTGAAAGTGAATTATGTAGTAGCCAGTATGAGTTATGAGATCCGAGCTTCTCAATACGACTAATCATTATATGAAATTTTTCTAGTTTTTGTGTAATTGTTGGTCTAATACCTTGGATTGTCCAAGGTGCGCCTAGGAGTTCGATTTTTTATGGTCGATTAATGATTCCTGGTGTGACTTGATTGAACCTATTCAGAATATGTGCACGTTCATCGTCGTTGTCGTTGCCCAACAATTTAATTTCGCACTTTTGAAAGTTTAGTTGAAGTCCTAGATTTGACGCCTTTTTATGATCGTTTGTAAATCGTTGAATACTATATCTGGATCTCTTCCAATTGATTCATCGTTGAATTTGGACTACAGTGAGGTGACCATGTCATGTATGCCCAACCAGAAAATCGCAGGTCCACAGGGGTCTTACTGCTGGTAACCTCTCTGGAAAAGCATGGTGCATTCTCTAAAAGCGAGTCAAGTTGGTGTAGCATAACACTGTCTTATAGTGGGATAAATTTCTGGACTTTTTCGTTCGTTGCTCAGAGCACTGGGTGACGTTCTATCTCGTTATATGCGTTTCGAAAATCTAGTTTTATCAGAACTTTGGTTGAAGTGTGGTCGAAATTAACAAAATGTCTGGCCGCGTGCACTCCAGCTTTGCATCCACCACATGTACCGAAACTCAGTGGTTTCGGTCGAAGTTCACTTCCTGCTCAATTAGAAATTCCAGCACTAGCTATTCTGGAGACTAGTCTTCGTAGGGTATTTCCAATAGCAATCGACTTTATGCTATTGTCCTTCTTGTTTAGTCCGTAAAGGAAAGGTGTTACGTATGTTGAAACCTCACCCATTATACACATATAGGTGAAACTACTTAAAGATTCCAACACTTGATCTCCATGGTTACCTGTTTTTTTATGTTGTGGCCTTATACCGTCTATACCACCTGTGCTTCCAAACGTGAAACCGAAAATTGATTTTTTGATTTCCATTGTTGATATTGGCTGGATCTCAATGTTGGTTTCCTCGCTGTTTGTGATATTTATGCTTGGTTATGGAAATTTTTCTAATAATTTCTGATGTGTCGTTGTTGACGGAAGCAATCGCATCGTTTGATAATACTTGATGGCTTCCCTTATATCTCCGTCACAACTTTGATTGTATTAATTTTATACGAATGGCTTCTTTGTCATTAAAAGTTTTCGATTTCTTACATCTTTGAAACGTGGCTAAAATATTGTTTTTTGGATCGTCTAAAGGCAATCGCTTAAGCTTGGTCCAAATTACGCTTCACGATGGTAGCAATTGACAGGTTCTTTGTTGATTTTTTTTTCATCTGGGGATTTCAAAGTGATGTAACCGAAAATAAACAGGTGAGCCTACGTGAGGACTAGAGCCTCCAGTTGAGTGCAAGAACGGATCAGGTTTGAGAATTCTATTGTAATTTTAATCCGGCCGTCTTTTGTATTCACTTCAGCACGGTTGTGTGTGCTCGTGGCGGCTCCGTGGCATAGTTGGTATGCGTGTGACTACTACGCCCAAGGTCAATACAAGAGAACATGCACACAGACAACATAGTAACCCACCCACAAACGCAATACAAACCTGCACTCACACACAACATTTTCACACAAACACAAGCAACAACCAAAATGCAGCATAAACACCTATTACCCCTAATGGACAACGGAAAGATCAGAATTGATCAAATAAATGCCATGCACTGTGCAACTGTAATGAAAGAGCTTAGACAACTAGCTGAAACCTTACGATTACATGCACTTTTTATATAGGAACCTTATCTGGTGCATGGGAAGATTCCAAGCATGCCAGTTAGGGCAAGACAAATACATACAGGTAGAAACCCACAAACGGCAGTAGTCATTTTTGATCCCACATTGACAATCACGACAATCCAACGATACAGCGGAGATCACTGCACATGTTTGGAGGTCTCAAACGGTCGGATTGGAAAGTGGATCTTAGTAGCAAGCTACTTCCAGTACAGACTGGATCCTCAGCCGTACATAAACAATATACGCAACATATTACACACTTACAATAACAAACCAATAGTTATTATGGCAGACGTAAATGGAAAATCTCCAATGTGGCACAGTTCCCTCACGGACGAACGCGGAGAAAAAGTCGAAAACTTGATTAACGAACTACAACTCGAAGTAATCAACTTTCCTAATAACCCATCCACATACAACACCCATGCAGGAACAGGAACTAACATAGACGTTACACTGACAAATGGGCTGGCGTACAACTACATACAAGACTGGCAGATATTAGAACACCAAACCGTTAGTGACCACAACCTAATCACGTTCAACATTGATATGACAACCAGGCCATTTGACACACCACAAAACTTCACCAATGTACAACGATACAAAATACGAAATGCAAATTGGAACAAATTGAGGGACACATTTGTACCCCCACAAAATATAAGATCAGATGAAAACGTTCACTCACCAACACAATTAGACGCACAATGGAGCAAGTGCTTCCAAAACAACGGAAAACACGACACACAAAGACAATTCAATGGACAAGACGCTTACAAAACCTAAAAAAGGAAACACAGCAAGCGAGAAAAAGCTACCAAAACTCCCTAACACCGGCCGAGAGAGCATACCACCTAACAAATTATCGACAATTAAAAAACATATACCAAAAAGACTTGACTGACATGAAAAGGAGGTCATGGGAATTATTCATGGAAAGACACTTACAAACTGACGCCTGGGGAATATCCTAAAAAATCACTCAGGGTAAAATCAAACCACCGATGACTTATTCAACTTTAATAAAACAAGACGGTACATGCACAAAAGACTGGGGTGAAACTGCGACACTGCTATTACAAACACCTTTGCCTGATGACAACGTTCAAGACGACACTAACGAACAACGACTCAGACGACAAGGAGTAATCGACAGAAACCACGTGGCACATTGTCACCACTACAATGGAATCGAGTAGTTGACAACCTGCTACATCGTAATGGGGCCGGCTTCTACATGGCGGGGTATGCTGATAACCTGGCTACTGTAGTAGTTGGCAAATATGAGCAAGTGCTGTGCAACCTAATGCAAACAGCATTAAAGCTGATTGAACAATGGTGCGTGAAAAACTTCTTTACCATAAATCCTAACAAGACCCGCTAGTCCTGATTACCAGCAAAAGAATATTAACGGTAACCAGATTACCATCACTTTTTCAAACATCCCTAACCCTCTCAGAAGAAGTCGAGTACTTGGGTATTGTACTTGATAAGAAACTGAAATGGGATAAACACTTACAAGCAAAAGTTACGAAAGCTAGCGCAGTGTTCTGGCAAAGCAGACGTGCCATAGGTAAACTTTGTGGTCGTTTACCAAAGGCTGTCCTATCGCTATACACTGCAGTAGTACGACCTATGCTATGTTATGGAGCTGTTGTTTAGTGGCCTCGAACCATACAACTTAACGCAGCTAAAGAACTTACGCACATATAAAAACTAGCTCGTCTTAGTATCACGGACGTAATGAAATCCACACCAACTGCGGTCTTGAAAGCCATCTTGAGCCTCCCCCCGCTAAACCTGCATATGGAGGAGGTGGCTCTAAGAGCGGCACTAAGACTAAAAGATAATGGATTGTAGAACAATAAGGGAGACGGTGGGAGACACCAAGATATCATAAAGGAGGCGTTGCTAACAATGCCACTCTTGGTTGCCATGGTCGACTCAATTACACCCAACTAATATTCAGGAAGCAGTACAGGGTCTGTGTGGAGCCTGAAGACGTGATTCCAGCAGACACGTTCATCTTTACACATGAATCAAAAACGAAGGAAGGCGCAGGGGCAGGCATCTTTTCAGATAACATAGACCTTCACGAAAGCATGGCATTGGGAACGCAGGCAACTGTTTTCCAAGCAGAAGTCACTGCGATCACGCAAAGTGCCACTTTTATTTTGGAACGAGGTATTCAAAATAAAACTATACGCATATTCACAGATAGCAGGGCAGCTTTAATGGGCTTAAATAGGCAGAAGATTCTTTCAGAGGTGGTACTTCAGTGCCACCTCACTTTTCAACGGGCTTCTTACTCTAATATCCTCGAGCTGGCCTGGATCAAGGGTCATTCAAGTAAATTCGGTAATGAGCAGGCTAGCGCTTTGGCAAGACAAGGATCGTTTTGTCGGACCTGAGTCATCGGTCTCTTTTTGTCATCTGTGCTATTTACTATGGTAAGACAGAGAACCTACCATCGCCATTGCAAAAGGTAGGCAAAGGAAACATATTGCCGACAGGCAAAAATGTTCATTAAGTCTCCATCGACAAAAAAATGGGAAACTTTGCATAGGTTTGCCAAAGCAAAAAATACGACTCTCAATAAGTGTTTTGACTGGGCACTGCAAGGTAAAGAAGCACATGCACAGATTGGGTTTATCAGAAAACCCAACCTGTGTCAGTTGCCAATAAGATGAGGAGACGGCAGAGCACATCCTGTGGACCTGCCCGGCACTCGCCAACCTGCGAGGATCCATGTTAGGTGACTTCTGACGAGGCAGCGCCAGAATCGGTAACACGCCCTGGACCGATATCCTCAGGTTCGTCTGTAAGCTTGGATGGCTGAGTGATTGAGGACCAGATATAAGAAGGCAGCACAATGGGCACATATTGAGGCCTAAGTGCGCGTGGTTTTGCCATCCTTCCAATGAAATCATCATCATCATCAAACCTAAATACTATTTTGACCACTAGATGTCATCACTAGCAGAAATTATTCATGAAATAAGCAAATACATTTGTTTCTAAACACTTTTAAGAATATTCGCCTCACCTCGTAGGCGGAAGTGAACTTTTGCAACATACAATTTACCTATGTTGCTTTGAACATTTTTGAGGATATTTTCCTCGTCACGCCGGCTAGTCATCTCTCGACAAAATATGTTTAAGCAACCTTTTCCTTGTTTCTGTTTGTTGTCTTTGAACATAGTAGTTGCTTTTTCTTGTTAAATGTAGCACGACCTTGTGCTAATCTTTATTTTATATCTTTTGTGCTTTTCTCATCTTGCGTTATTTGGCTTCCTAAGTAGCAGTAATCTTTAACCTCTTGTAAGTTCTCGTTACCTAATTGTACTCTTGTTTTTGATTTAAATTTATTTTTCCCTCTTTTGCATACTAGAACTATAGTTTTAGTTTTGTTAATTTTTATACCGTATCTCTGCGTTAGAACTGTTTCCATTTCATTAAGAGCAGCTTCTAACTCCTCTCTGCTAGATGCTAATACCGCTATATCGTCTGCAAATCTAAGCATATCAATCTTTTGCTCCTGCATATTAATTCCAAATGTCTTCCTGCATTTGACAGTATTCATTGCCTCTTCTATGTACAAGTTAAAAATTAATGGGGATAACGCAAGATCTCTGTCTCACCCCTTTCCTAATATTTACTTCTCTACTTTTTTGCTCTAATTCTATTACTGCTGTTTGGTAAACTCATTCCAATTTTTTTGAGTATTTCAAACATTTTTTTCCATTTTACATTGTCGAATGCTTTTTCCAGATCTACAAACCCTATATATACGCTTTTCCCCTTCCCTATTGTTTTCTCCATTATCATCCTCAAAGCTCAAGTAGCATCCCGTGTTCCCATGTTTCGCCTAAACCCAAATTGATCTTCTTCCAGTATTTTTTCAGCTCGTTTTTGCATTCGTCTTTGTACAATTCTGGTTAATATTTTTGAAACGTGTGCTGTCAAAACCATTGTTCGAAAATTTTCACATGTATCCGTGCCCCTTTTTTTTGGTATAGTTACTATGATGTTACGTTTGAAATCTTTGGGTATGTCGCCTGTCTCATACACATAGCTTACAAGTCGGAAGAGACGTTCCGTTACTGCTAGTCCAGCGGCTTTTAAAGTGTCTGCTTGTACCTTATCCGTACCCGGCGCCATACCATTTTTCAGACTCTTTAATGCTGATTCAAACTCATCTCTAAGTATAGGGTATCCTAAGTTATCATCTTCAATGTCTGATTCCTGTTCTAACGCTGTTGGTTCCTCTCCTGAATATAAGTTCCCTATATATTCTACTTTCTCTACATTTTCTATAATAACGTTTCCTCCCGCGTCCCTTATATTTTTACCATACGGTTTTATTTCCTAAAATTTATTGTAATTAGTTTGTATGCTTTGTCTGTCTTTCCTATTTCCATCTTAGATTGTACCTCTTAGCACTTTTTGTCAATTCATTGTTCTTTAGCTTTCCTGCGAATAATATCCCATTTTATGGCTTGTATCCTTGTTTTCCTGTTTCGTCTGATCTATTTTTGTATTTTTGTCTGTTTTCTATTAAATTCAGGATATCCTTTGTTATCCATGGTTTCTTATTTTCTTTTTGTGTATATCTCAGAATATCTCTGGCCGCCATGTCTAAGCTGGACTTAATGTTATCCAATTCTGTTTCTACTTCCTTAGTATCAGAAATTTTTCCGTTGTCTTCCGTCAAATCATTTGACCTTTTTTCAAATATTTCGTGGATATCTTTATCTTTTAGCGTCCCAGTCAAGGTGCCTTTTTCCGTTTTTCTTTTTCAGATTTTTAAATTTAAGTGCGGCCAATATAATTACGATGTTGCGGTCAGTGTGTATATCTGCTTCTGAGTAGCTTCTACAGTATTTTATTTGATTTCTAAACCTTGTCTCACAATAATGTAATATATTTGGTATCTTCTTATATCTCCTGGCATCTTGCGCGTCTATCGTCTTATAGCATGATGTTGAAATAATGTATTTGTGATTGTTGAGTTGTTCTTGTCGCAAAATTCTACCAGCCTATTTCCCCTGTCATTTGTCGTGCCTAAACCAAATAAACCTATTATCGCTCCTTCCCTACCCTCACCTACCACTGCATTAAATTCCCCCGTAAATATTAAATTTTCATGTCTTTTTACGTATCTTAGTGTCTTCGATATCTTTGTAGATCGTCTCTACCTCTTTCACACTGTAGTTAGAGGTGGGTATGTATACTTGTATTATTACTGCATTTACTGGTTTAAATTCAAATTTAACCATGAGTACTCTTTCATTCTTTTGTAAGTAGTTTTCTACACATCGTCCTATCTTTTTTTGCATAACTATCCCCACGCCAGAATTTCCTTCCTGTGATCCTGTATGAATTACCTTAAAGTCTTCACTCTAAAATCTCTCGCCTCTGGCCAGCGGACTTCGCTGATTCCTACTATGTCTAGTGCTAACCTATCCATTTTGGGTATCAGATTTTCTAGTTTACTTACTTGTTTTATGCTTTTGACGCTCCGACTCGCAGATTGTTCACCGATCTTTTTCTATACTTTCGGATCACATCCCCCGAAGTAGCTCCCTGCCGGAGATTCGAAGGGGAGTATTTTACCTCCGGAATCTTTTACCCCAGAGAATGCCATCATTTTTAACAATTTTTGTACGCAGTATACTTGGGAGATAATGTGGTGGTTTCCCGTTGCCTTCCACATCTGGCGGCTCCGTGGCGTAGTGGTATGTGTGTGACTACTACGCCTAAGGTCCCGGGTTCGAATCCCAACACGGTCCGCTTGAAAAATGTTAGGCGAGCATTTTTCACAAAAATACACCCTCGTTTGGATGAGAGGTAAAATGGAGGTCCCGTGTGTGAGTGTTGTCACGCACGTTAAAGATCCCTACCTTGCTTGGAACAGCAAGGGTTCGGCAAAATTCCAAATTTTCCAGGTAAAAAAACTCGCTTCCTGGCCAATGTAGTACCTTCGGGTGGAGCATTGGAAAATCAAATGTATTGCCTTCCACATCGCAGTTGTGTGTCTTACAATGTCATACCGACCCCTATGGTCTCTGCCACTCTAAGTACCGAAAGAGCCGCTGCCCTCTTTCGGGGACCTGTTTTAGTCTGGTTCCTCACTAAAGACTCCACTAATTTGGTTCAACCTATAGTTCGGCTCTTATCTCATTGAAACGCGCAAGCCATTCTACATGTTCTAGAATTTTAGAACGTCGTCAAGGTGCAGGTCCGTTCAGAATAGGAGAAGATCGTAAGGGACTGAAAATAATACTCAAAAAGTGGCATTTTTAGATCTATGACCTTGTAAGGTAGCTAAAACATGCGAGTTTAAAGTATTACAAGTCCCTTTTCTTACTGGTATGCAAAATTATACTGTGCGTGTCCAGTATACTTCCAATGATCGTTTCTGTTTTCTTTTCTTTTAGGCTGTGGAGAAATTCGACAAATGTTGATTGTGTGGAAGGAGTAATTGAAAAACTATTGATTCGGCAAATGTCTAAGTGATGGAAGATCTCGGTAGCCGTGGTATATTTTTTATAAAACAATATAAAGTGAAAAGTGAAGACATGATCCCCAAGTTAAAATACCACTAGATTAAAATACCCTGAAGCAATTACTTAGAACTTTGTAAGACCATAATAGGTTTTAAAAGTAGGAATTGAGATCTGATATGTGGAGGTTCTAGGACGTGTAATATTTCGTGAGGTGGCGCTCTTCCAGAATTTCCCCAAATATCAACCAGCGTTGCGTGTCCCTTTTCTTCTTTAAAAGAATTGCTCTTTTAATAGTTCCTCTACTTCTTTGGATAATTGTTTATTTTATATTTACAACGTTATTCTAGCTGAATATAAATACTTATTATCCGATTTTTCTGCAGTTTTGTGGCATTTAAATTAATAATTGTAGAATACTACAACTAGTGATAATAAATGAAAAACGTGTTACAATACGATTCAATCTCCTTTACTATAAGCTTTAACTGCTGAAGCTCGCTTTCATTACACTAATTTGAAAATCCAACGTTTGCAAGCCATACGGGATCCAATGTATTCGTGCATTATCATCTATCAGTAGTTGATAGTACTCGTGATTTAGTGTTCGGACGCATTGAAAAGGCAATTGAAATCGGTTTGCGTAATCGTACATGATGAAAACAATTCATCAGCGCTGGCTGAATCGATAATGCCCTGTGTAACTTCATGAAAATGCAAACAGCAAACCTGACTGGAAAGGACAAAACGGGACAAAGCTCCCCAGTACTACGAATATACGTAGGGACTTGTTGACCACCCACACCAACCAACCCCTCGTAACCAAATAGCGTGCGGTTGGAATTTTAATCGGACTAAAACAATCTGCGTTGCACATCAGAACATCATCAAATTCCGGTCCGGAACTTTACTTCAATTTCCTGAATAGATAGATAAGTATCCTTGATATAATTTATCTCTCTATGTGTGTATGTATGAGCTTGCATGCAACTTATATAATTCCTTTACCGGTTTAACAAGTACCTGGAAAACAATTACGAGTGACTAACAAAAACATGATTTTTATTTTAGTCTTGTTTCATGACCCGGTTTGACCCATCAAAGTTCACACAGATATCATCAGACGACGTGAGAAAGCATAAAATATTTCGTAACTATATAATATTCTTAAAACTTGACACGTCTTTGTAAACCAAACGAAAATGTAACGTGTCTCACCCTCTATTAGAAACTCGTAAAAGTACACAGCAAGTAATAAAGTTAACGAAACAAGAAAGGTCAAGAATCACACAAATCACCTACAGATGGCAGTGAATGTTGTTTAAAGATCGAAAGATTTAGGAGGGATTGATATGGGGTGGGTTTTATGCACCCGAATGATTGAATGTAGGGTGGAGTCGTCCCTTACATTGAAAAGCAACATAATGTAAAACAATGATGGCTGCTATCCATCAAAATGGTTGCCGTAAAATGAGATGTTAATTTTCACTAATGGCCGTTTCTTAAATTCCCCTTGTTTTTAAAGAATTTCATGCATGAGTTTAGGTGGATGCTTGAATTTGGGTGTTTATATGCGTAGAGCTTTAGTTGTTTGGTCAGTGATGAATCAGCAGGGAGTCTTTTGTGGTGAAAGGATTAAAAATGTGGTTTGTACCTGAAGTTTTACCGCAGTTAATAATGGTAAGGTTATAAACTTAAGTATTATGTTGTTTCCGTGTTCGGACTGAAGAGCTTTAATTGCATGAATTTTTCAGCGTTCGTTTGCCTTTTTATCTGACAATCGCATTCTAAAGTAATTTTAAATTCTTGGAAACATCAAATTGGAAGCAAAAGTTTTTTTAAGTTTTAAAGCTTTAATTGTAGTCTAGGAACGTAAAGTTTACAAAACTAGCTGTCCCCACTGCCGTGAATAAATAATATGCAGATCTACAGAAAAGCGTTTCAAATAATTTTACAGGTTGTCATAATCCAAGAAGGTTAAGCGTGTCTTCAGAAAATTTTCTGTTCGAGATAATAAACATGAATATTAAAAAAAATGTGGCTTATGATTAATATAACAATTTTCGTTGTATTCCATTGCATTGTCCATACTCACAATAACCCCAATAACAAATTTTAATAATTAAAATTATGTCTTTGTATGTGTTGGGTTCCTATGACAATTACTTCAAACAATAGGTTCAACCTATAATTTGTATTCAGACCTTTTTTGAAAAACTTCCCAGTTCAAGAAAATTGGGAAGAAGGATGTCTTGAATAAGAAAAAAATGCATTTTATAGTTATATAAGTAAATTGTTAAAATAAAAATTGTAGTTTGAAATCTATTCTAAAAGTATTATTTTGCTATCCATTTTTGACACTTTCTCATTGCACTATAGTCGCATAAAAGAATTTAATAATTAACATGGTCTTGAGTCCTACAACAAAATGCAACAACATCTATTCTATCTTTTTGAATGTTTTCCAAAAGATTCCTCCGTTCTTATATAAACGCAAAAGAAGAGCTCAAACACAATTATTGTTTGAAGCCAATCGAAAAGTGATTCAAATAAAAATTTTAGCTTATGATGAAAGCAATAGCTTTGATTTTGTAACGTCTTTTTAAAATGCAAATTATAAATACAATGTTTATATTTTTCGTTCCTTTAAACAATATTTCAGATAGAGGCTGTAAGTTATGATTAATGACGTACTTCTTTTCAAAAATATATAAATATATCCATTAATTGCCTGTCAAACGACGAGCATTAAATTCGTTACAATTTCAATTAATTTTGTAGTCTATTAATTTTTAAATTTTTATTAATCTCTTTAGTGTTTTGAACAGTATAGTTTAGTGAAGTGCCTTCATTTGAATGAAATTTTTAATATAAATCTGGATTTTATACATACACAATGGAAATAACATTTAGAGAAAGTTTATTATGACATTTTGAAAGTCTAAACAAACAGCGAACGAAATTTTTGATCTGAAATATCATTAAAAACCAAGATAAAAATGTACCTTTATGAGTACGAAAAAAGAACAATCTAGAGAGATCCACGAAGACGATGGTTATTTACGTAAATGTGAAATATACAACAAAACATACAAGGAAATAAAGGGCCTGGGACTATACAAAATCAAATCACACAAAAATGATCCAAACACACCATCAAATTCAATAACAGACCTTACGACAGGAGACAAGGAGATCAATCTTCCCCATCTCAAATTAGCCAACCTAAAAAGCAAAACAAAAATAATTAAAAGGATTCCAAAAGCTACAAGAGCAAAATGGAATTCATTCTATCTGAAGTTATAGACGAGTGCACAGAATCAAACTCTTTCATCTCCCGGGAAAAACTGCTACTTTTCCCTTTTAAAGCTCTATGTCTTCCTCTAAAAGATAATAAACAAAAATCATCTGTAACTACAATTATAAAAGAAAATTTAAAAATCTAGACAACACAATAAAGAACTACAAACCTGAAAAAAAAAGGAAAGCTTCAAGATCTCCTAGAACGAATAAAGTTAAAAACGTAAAATCAAAAGTTTCCGACGGAGACCTATCATCAGCAATTAAAATCTTAGCCTCCGACGACTCATTTGCCGAACAAAACGAAGACATATTAAATGAATTAATATCGAAAAACCCACGTGATGTGACCCGTAATCGATCAACAATTTTTACAACAGATTCCACTCCTCTATACATTACAAAGGAAGATATTTGCAACGCTATCTCCAGTTCTAGGACAAGCTTAGCGGGAAGCATAGACGGATCTTCTCACCTAGAAGATCTATTAAGCTACAATGCAGGACCACGTGGTAAAACTCTATTATCATCTCTACATAAATTTTTTAATTTCATCTTAAACAGAGAAGCAAATAACCACATTTGTCCAATCTTATTCGGAGCCCATCTTCATGTCCTGAAAAAGAAAAGTGGCAATTTATGACCAATTGCTGATGGTAGCGTTAATCGTCGAACAGCAGCAAAAATAATCTGCAACAAAATCTACAACAGATTAGGAAATTACCTCCGCCCATTACAGTTCGGATTCGGATCAAAATGTGGTTGCAAAACCATAGCACGCGCTGCTAGACGCTACATCGCAGACAACCCAAATCCCCAAATAAGGTTTTCTTAAACCTAGACTTTAAAAATACTTTTAACACTATTCGCTACGATCCACTACTGACAACTGTCCACGATGTTATACCAAAATTTTACTTCTTCATGAATCAATGTTAGCGTTTCCCTTCTTACCTCCTTTTTGGCCAACACATAATTTACTCCGAACGAGAGGTTCAACAAGGAGACCCTCTAGCCCCAGTGCTATTCTGTTTATCCATAAATCCCCTAATAAAAAATATACGGACAGTATTCAATGCATGGTATCTAGACGACGGTTCCTTAGGCGGCGATTCTGATTCCGTACTCGAAGCACTATTGACTACAACCAAAATTTCAAAATAGATAGGCCTTGAACTTAACTTTAATAAATGCTAACTATACTTCGACTACTCAAACAAAGAAACAGTTAAAAAATTCAATCTTACTGCACCAAACATAAAAGTTATCTATAAATCTAACGTTTTTCTTTTAGGTGCCCACTTATCAGATGAATCGTTTACATTAACTTTCAACGAAAAATTAGAATACTTCAACAGAATAGCAACTCACCTGGCTTGGCTCCAATCACACATCGCTTTTTATCTATTAAAGAATTGCATCTTATCAAATTTCGGCAATGAAATCCACCTCTCTTTAAAAAACTTAATAAATGTTAAATTAAGCAAAATATCTTGGAACCAATTCACGTGACCGATATCTTACAGCGATTAGGGATCCGATCAAATTCCTCACTTACCCTCCCTAGCTAACTATCTTCAATACACTATTCTAAAAATTTCATATACTTAATACTTCCATCCTATTTTAACAACCTAGATTCATCAATCACGGAAGGAGAACAAATTTGGCATCAAAAATCAAAATTATCTTTAACCAATAAAAAGAAAACTCTGCAAAAATGTTGGGATAACCCTCTCCTAAATATCGAAAAAGACAACCTCCTAAAAGAAACACACTCCCTCTCAGATAAAGCCAAATTAAAAGCATCTTTTAAAAAAGAATCGGGCGCATGGCTTCACGCTTTAACTGCAGCACCACTAGGGAAACTTTTAGATGATGAAAGTTTTCGCATAGCTATCAGTCTTCGTGTACGTTCCGAAATCTGCTCCCCTCATAATTGCCGCTGCGGTTCAATAGTCGATATCTATGGCAGACATGGCCTTAGTTGTAAATTTAGTGCTGGACTTTTTCACGCCACTTTTCAATCGATGACCTAATAAAACGTGGCCTAGCTTCAGCAAAAATTCCTTCTTCCTTAGAACCGGCGGGCACCAGCCGAGAAGACGGTAAACGTCCAGACGAAATGTTACTAATTCCATGGAAATTCGGCAGACACATTATATGGAATTTCACATGTATGGATACTTGGGCTCAATCACACTTTAAATCATGCTCAAACCTCGCAGGTGCCGCAGCTCATACGGAGAAAATTTTGAAAATCCAAATATAAAAACCTAGAAACGAATTACATTTTTGTACCGGTCGCTATCGAAACTTCGGATGTATTCGGTGAAATAGGCTTAAAATTCATCGAAGAAACCAGATCTAAAATTTCCCGAGAAACCAACGATACAAGGGCAACTTCTTTCCTCATCCAAGAAATCAATATCGCACTCTAAAGAGGAAACGCAGCAACTATCTTAGGTCCAATCCCTTCGACTACAACACTATATGAACTCTATATGACACCATAACAAAACTCTCACTCCAATAGAAAACAACAACACAACGATACCCCATCTTCGAACTCCACAAAGCAGAATATTCCAAAAAAAAAGATGCATGAAGGATGATCCAAATTCCATATATAAATCTACCCGATCAACTAAGTAGAAGTCAACCAAGACCAACATCACATTTCAATTAATCCACACACAGTCCCACAGAGCTCACCGATTATAATAAAACTATTAAATTTAAAAAACAGATACAAATTAAATTCAATAACTTACATAAAATCAAATTCATCAAACTTCCCCTTTCGCATAAAAAGTCTCAGATCCCAAATGTATTTTTAACCCAAATAAAAAAAAATGCAAACCCAATCAGAAAAACTTCCAACACATACACGCCAAAAAAGAAACCATTTCCCAATACAATAATCCACAGAAGATATATCCAATGATGATGATGAACCACCACATATTACAGAAGATCCTTTTAATAGCAATAAACTGCACTCAATAACAAAGGCTAAAATCTTACCTACGGTCAACCATTTGCAAAACAATAATAGAAAAGTTGGGCTAATCAATCTAGGAAATACCTGCTACATGAACAGTATCTTTCAACCACTATTCAAGACAAAACTTTTGTGCAACGATATTTTATTAAATACAAATGAAACATCACCATTACTATCACAATTGAAAAATTTATTTACACTACTACAATATTCTTCAAGATCATCGCTCTCACCACATGGAATTTTAAACCATGTAAATCCACCTGGATTTTATCAAGGTGAAGAAAACGACAGTTCAGAATTCCTAGGTTTCCTTATAGATACTCTAAACAAACAAGATTTTAACGTTGTTGATAACACCATTACGTGGCCTCCAACAACAACATCGACAACCGTTCAACGGTCCTTCATCGGCAAATACGTAACAATAATTAAATGCAACAACCGCAACACCCAGAACGCAAAAACAGATAACGTTCATGAATTACAACTATCTTTCCCAAATAACACAAGTAATCACAAAAATTACTGGACTACTGTTTTCAACCAAAAAATCTAAATGCTGAAAATAAATACGATTGCATTACTTGCCAAGCTCCAACAAATGCAGAAAGTTACTAAAGTTAGGGAACCACCTAACAGACTAATATTAACACTCAAAAACTTCAGATATGATACAACCTCACACAAAAGAACTAAACTACTCAAACACCTTGCCTGACCTTCTCAGAATCAACTTCCTTAAACAGCCTGAATCTTGAGATTTTTGCTGCTAGTCTGTAATTGAAGCAGTTAATTTTTAATATATAAGGCTGTATCGTTGTTCTCTGTATCCCGACACGGTCCGCTTGAAAAATGTTAGGCGAGCATTTTTCACAAAAATACACCCTCGTTCGGATGAGAGGTAAAATGGAGGTCCCGTGTGTGAGTGTTGTCACGCACGTTAAAGATCCCTACCTTGCTTGGAACAGCAAGGGTTCGGCAAAATTCCAAATTTTCCAGGTAAAAAAAATTCGCTTCCTGGCCAATGTAGTACCTTCGGGTGGAGCATTGAAAAATCAAATGTAATGTATCGTTGTTCTCGGTCTTCGTTTAACTCGTTGTGGAACGCTATCTGTCGGTGCGATGTTTCGTATGGTTGGATGTGTTACATTCCAAATTTGGAAATGTACATTGTTAAATATGTGAGTAAATTCCAGCCAATATTTTAAAATAAACTTGTTAATTTCCGCCATCCCGGACAGTTGGGTTTGAGCAAGAGAATGCGTAGGCGCGGAGTGAATGGCGCAAGTGCTCGGAGTGACACGACATCATTTTTAGCCACGAGACTTCGAAGCTGGTAACAGCTACCTGTGTCGTGTTTTTTTTTCTTTTTAGGATGTAGGTTCCCTTTTATCTTTATCTTCGAGTACCTTTACTTGTATCCTTCTTGCTTTACCTACGAACGACGAAAGAGAAGGGACGACTAAATTTGGACTCAACAATGGCGTGATGGACCCAAACAACAAGAACCCTGAGATTTAACTGCAAAGTGCGTTTTAAGTTAGTACATTGCTTTATTTATATTATAAATTAAGAATGGTATCATTTTAAACGTGTTTGGTATTTGATACAATTTGCCGCGTAATTATGCCATAATATACAATGGCGTCATATAATGTGAAACGCAGAAGTGTATCAAATGTTTAGAGTTGTCAATTTTTTCAAATGTGTTCGCTGCCAGCATCGCACAGTGGTCGTGGAATGTCGTGATCTGCAGGTCGTTCCGTATGGTGTCGTTTCTGACGTACCATGGAGCGCCTGTGATTAGTCGAAGTACGTTGTTTTAGAAAGCTTCCAGTCTTGATTGGTTTGCTCTTGTTAGGTACGTATGCCAGACCTCCGACGCATAGCTCAGGATTGGTCGAAGGTACATTTGGTATATCTGTAGTCCTAAGCACAGTGGAATATTGTTCCTGCTATTTAAAGTAGGGTGTAATAGACCTTTTATCCGCCGTGCTTTGGATAAAATGTGTCTCGTGTGTTGATTAAAGTTAAGTTTCCTGTCGATTTAGACACCCAAGTATCGAATGTTTGCTTGCCACCGTAGTCTTCTGCCCGTTAATGTTGGAGGTTAGTGCAGTGATGGTTTACGCTTGGAGAATAAAATTGTTTCCGTCTTGTCTGCGTTGAGTTTCATTCTCCAAGTGTCGAACCATCGCGGCAGAGAGTCCAGTTGTCTTTGGATTCTGGATGTTGCGGTTGCAAGGAGAAGGTCGTCTGCCAGCAGGATGGTGTTGTCAGCGTAGAAGGCGCATCTCACATTCCTCTCGGTCGGGAAATCATACAGGTATGCGTTGAATAGGGCGAGTGATAAACAACCGCCCTGTGGTACGCCTGCTTGGATTGGTGTGAAGTTTGAATGTCGATCTTCCACTTTAACTTGTAGCGACCTTCCACTTAGATAGCTGGCCAGTAGTCTCAGGTAGCTGGATGGAACTTGATGTATAATTTTCAGCTTGTAAAGCAGTCCAGCAAGCCAGATTTTGTGAAAGACCTCCATGTCTAAGGAAACCGCTACGGTGGCTTATCTTCTGTTGTAATTGTCGGCAACGTAGTCGATCAGCTTCATGATCTGATGCGCCGTGGAGTGGAGTTCCCTAAATCTAAACTGTTCCTCTCTGATCTTCAAGTGTGGCTTCAGACGATGTAAAAAGCCTTTCGAAGATCTTCGCCATGGAATTTAGCAAGGATATAGTACGATAGTTTTTTGCTTCTGTGTTGGTTTTCCCCGGCTTGGGGATCATTACAACTGTTGCGTGTTTCCATGTCAGTGGGAAGTAGTTTAGGTGTAGGATGCTGTTGTATATTCGTGTTAGTCGTGCCAGTGTGGGTTTGGTGATATTGCGTAAAGCTTCGTTGGTGATGCCGTCAGGTCCTGGGGCATTCTTGCGGTTCTGTGCTGTAATCGTCAGTTTTACTTCCTTTTTGCTGATAATGGGAATGTCAGTTTCTTGTGTGAATTGTCTTGTTGTCCAGCGTCGTAAGATTCGTATGTAAGGTGGCGATGACTGGGAGATGATCGGAGCTTAAGTCCTCGATGACTTCTGTAGATATATGGTAAGGAATGTTTTTTATTACCATGATGTCCAGTGTGTTAGGTGGATCAGTGGTTCATGTCGGTGTTCGTGTCGGGTGGTCCGGTTTCAAGTAGGTCAAAGTCTATTCCCATCGCGCGTATGTAGAGGATGATGCTGTCTTGGTTGTTCACTCTGGAGCCTCCTAAAGTGTGTTTTACGTTCAGGTCTCCGACGATTAGTGTCGGTGTGTCACGTCAAGAACTAATTCTATGTCTTCGGGGCTTAAGCGCATGTGTCCAGAACTTCTGTATGCAGCCACCGATTTTATGTGAGAGTGGTTCGTTCTAATTTTCACAGCAACGGAATCCATGTATGTGTCTTGGATGTCGATTGGTAAGTGATGTATTCGTCTTTGTACCAAGATTGCTGTCCCGCCGTGTGCTTACTATCCAGGTTGTGGCGTTCCATCTTTCCTGTAAGTCGTGTAGTTGGCAATTCGGAGTTGTTTTGTTGCAGTGAGTTGGGTTTCTCCTAGTAGCGCCAAGTTCACGTCGTATTCCTGCAGAAAGTGTTTAAATTCGGGCAGTTTGTTTCGTATTTCGTTGGAGTTCCAGTAGAGCATGGTCAATTTTCTCTTTTGTGCGGTGTCAGACATTAAGGGATGAGAGAATGTCAGTGAGAGCAGTCCAAATTATGGAAGTGACGGATTCTCCTGCCACGTATGCGGTGTTGCCTCTCTGAATTATTTGCATCAGCTTGTGAAGTATTTTGCGTAAGGTCGATGTGTTGTCATTGGTAGTAGGTGGTGCTGGATTGACGGTCTTGTGAGGGATCAGACCGGATGTATGAGGTATTGGTGGTTCCGTTTCTGATTCAACTATTGGACTTGTTGTTTTGCGGCGGTGTCTTCATATTTTCTAGGTTGTATTTTTCTCAGTGGCGTCTTGCGTCGGTTGAGCACTCGTGTCGGTGTCGCTTGAATCATCAGCTGGCCTTGGTTTCGAAACTTTGTCGGTTCATTCCGGGCGGTTGCGTGGGCGTAGGTCGATACTTGAGCGTCAGTTGGTACTATGCATAGAAGCGTTGATCTATCTTGTGTGGTGGCATGTCTGGTTTTTCCGTGTGTGACTCTGGTCCAACCTGTTTCGTCTGTTTTCGGTGCTGGGGCTGTTTTGTGTTTTAGTTGGAGTTGTCTGCGATATGCCGGGCAGTTTCTATAGTTGGCCGGGTGCGGTCCGTTGCAGTTAGCGAACGTGGATTGTTCTTCACTCTTCATCCTGCATTGCACTACGTGGTGTTGTCGTGGGCAGTTCACGCACAGACGGTTAAAGCCGCAATTAAGACTGGAGTGGCCAAATCTTTGGCAATCGAAGCATTGTGGAACTTCGACTCTTGTTTCGAAGGCGGTGACGTGAACCCTGGTGCAACACAGTAGGTCTGTGATGCTACACGGGAAAAAAAGTGTAGTGAAAAATAGCACAAATGTGAGAACTATTACTACAATTTATCTCGAAAATACGACTAGGGACAATAAATGCGAAAATTTCACACAAGATTGTCCTGAGAATGTTTTGCTAAATTTTAGTACACTATTTCTAACTTTATTAAAATTAATTGTAGTTCATTGCGCTACAGTTCTGTACAATCTGTTCACATAAATTGTATAAAACTACAGTATAATGTGTTAGGTTTGCTTACAAAGTTGTAGGAATACTTATCAAACATTATGTTAGATTTTACTACAAACTTATAGGAATATTTACCATAGATTGTGTTAAATGTTACTACAGACATAAGAATATATGCGATAGATTGTCTTAAATTTTACTACAAATTTATTTGAATATTTAGCATAGGTAGTGTAAAATTGTACTATAAAATTATAGGAATAATTAAAATATAGGTTCGGTTGCATTTTATTACAAATTTATATGAATATTTACGATAGATTGTAATATTTTACTACAAACATTTAGAAGTACTGACCATATAGATCGTGTTACATTGTACTACACACAGGAATATTAAAACCCTGCCTTAAAGCAGCTTATAAAGTTTTCATAATTTACTTTTATTTTAATAGAAGATAGTTAATGAATAAATTAATTATCTTCCTAGTTGTTTTCTTTATCCGACCAAAAGCAAATGTAAATTATGAAAACTTTGTAAAAGGCTTTAATGCAGTGTCATAAATATTCTATCAGTGTGTAGTTACACAATCTATGATAAATATTCCTATTAAGTTTGAAGTAAAATCTTACAATATATCTTTAGTATTCATATACATTTGTAATAAAATGCAACACAACCTATTATAAATGAGATGTTGGACTTTTCGCACGAATGGGCTACCCTGTATATATATATATATATATATATATATATATATATATATATATATATAATTGTGTTGGTTTCTTGGGATGCACTTGTTTGTCAAGTAACACTTATCGTGTCAAATTGTAATTTCTATTCTGAAATTTCGGCATGACATTTATGCCTTATTCTTTGACTAAAATATGATAATTTTGTAATTACTAAGTTCTAAAACAGTATATGCTAATCTATTTACATCATATTTTGGTCTAAGAATAAGGCATAAATGTCATGCCAACGTCAGAATAGAAATTACAATTGACATAAGTGTTACTTACAAACGAGTGCATCCAAAAACCAACACAATTTATATACTACCAATACGTCAAGAAAAGTATAAATTAAATTTTATTTCTTATATGGACTTTAACCCACAAAAGACAACTCCACGTCAAACTAACTTTGCCATCAACATTTTTGATTCGTCAATACGCCACAGTGTTCCATCAATATTGGCCTTCAACATTCTGCAAAATGGCACACAAATAAAAAACACAATTTTTTCGAAAAAACTTTAATTATGAATACACTAAGGCCAAACGACAAAATGTATACATTACTACAGTGTGGACAGATAAAAACAAAACAGCCTATCAGGTATAGTGCCAACATTTTAGATAAAAATTGTGTTGTATGCTCATCCGCTGATGATGAAGCCCCTACACTCCCCGGAGTAGATACTGGTACTGTGCTTGCAGGACTTAATATGGGTTCGTACTGCACTGCCTGCAATAAAAATTAAATTATCAAAATTTATCTTATTTGTTGACAAATTTTAGTGATTTTTATTCAGAGTAGATATCCCATGTGTTCAGAGATGATACAAGAAATCAATAATGCAACTTATGATCAATAAAAAAGATTTAGTACAAAACCTGCAATTTTCAATTAAAATACAATTTTTTACTCACGTTGTAGCACTTATTTATATTTTGATAAAATAAATAAGTAAATAGGCGATTCAGTGCGATGCTTAGCTCTACCGATTAAAATAAAATCTTTTGTTTCTGTTTCATGGTCAAAAAGATTTAGTGCAAAACTTGTAATTTTCAATTAAAATACAATTTTTACTTATGTTGTAGCATTTATCTGTATTTTGACAAAAATAAATAAGTAATGTGCGATTTAGTGCAGTATCTCAAGTGATTAAAATAAAATCTTTTGTTTCTGATTCATGGCCAAAAAGATTTCGTGCAAAACTTGTAATTTTCAATTAAAATACAACTTTTTCGTATTTCGTAGCTTTTATTTTGATAAAAATAAATAAGAAATGTGCGATTTAGTGCAATAGTTGTCATTATTGAGTAAAATAACACCTTTTCTTGTTGATTCGTAGTTCACAAAAAGAAATTAGTGCTATACTTTTCTGGCAAGTTTAAACATCTTATTTTATGCCTGAACGTATAAATGTTTGGTTACGCAGTATCGTTTCAATTTTAAAATTACAATAAATTATTCTACTTGGTTGCATATTCTATCCAACAATTACCAAAATTATATTATAAATGTACAAAGATTATTTAAGATTCAAAACTGGCTATAGTTTGTTTATGCTAACACTAGCAATTGGGCTGGCCAAATTTTTCTCTGCACTTTGTACCTACTTATGAAAAGGATGGATGCTAAATACATAAATAAACTTGCCTTGTTCTTCATCAAGTGCTTACTTCATTAATCAATCAACGTTACGTCCATAATGATTTCCTTTGTTATAAAACTCAAGCAATAATCAGTTATAAAACTAAAAGTAATTATTATTTTCATCAATTTTTGTTTTGTTTTGGTAATTTAAAATTTTTGTTCAAAATTACAAACTTTAGTGAGGAGCTTCCTCACCCATTTCACCTTTGAGTTCACATACGATGATTTGTTTACTATTGCATAGCATAAATTAAAATTTGTACCTACCTTGTTAAGTGTGCTGTAGTCGTTATATTTTGCCTGAAATTTCATACGAACTCCTAGCACCGGAATGAGTTCCTTAATATCCTCGTCCATTAAACTATTAAACGCGTCCTCGTCTATATCATTATCTGAAATATAAAAGTATGATTTTGCTTTAAATCTAAGCATAATGGTGGGCTAATTATATATGAGAATATAATTGATGATATTCAGGCGTCACAAACAAAACTATTAAGCAAATTATTTCAAGCAGGACATTATATTAGGATATTTTAAAACATGAATTAATGCAACGTGACTATACAATATTTAGAATTTACTGTGGCATTAGTAAACCCATCCACTACCCATAAGAAAAACTACATTTAATGAAAATATTTTAGTTATGATTTTAAACATATACCTATCTGATCTATTCCTTAACATAACCGTTACCAAAAAACCCTTGCTCTCCCATCGTATTCCGTTATCCCCTATTCTAAAAATAGAAATAATCGCCCGTCAGGTACATCTAAAGATGAGATTGAGAAATATATTACTGCTTCATTTTCGCCATAATTACACGATGAACGAAAGCTCAGATTCGTTCACAGGGTTTATAAAAACAAGCGAATATAAACGTAATACATTACCGCCAAATAAATCAAATTAAAAATTAAATTCATCCCAATACATGCGCCTATTACTGATTTAGAATCGATTTATAGCGTTATCAAACATATTTGTACTTACCGTCAAATGCCTTTTCGATTTTAGGCAAAACCCCCCAAGAAACTAAAATATTTTTAACAAATTCGTCCATTTTGTAGGTACCTTTAGAAACACAACACTGGAATGTTGGAAATCGTCTAATTAGGTCAAGTTACTCACTTTCCTGCCTAAGAAGAGATGAATATTATGAGCGGCGACAAAGTTTAGGGTCCCTTGGCGTCTGCGTAGCAAAACAAGCCTTGAACGTACTTTTCGTACAATAATCTAAATTTTTAGCACAATGTTGTAAAGAAAGTAACTACAATATCTTTCGGTTATTAACACAAAGATATATTAATAATTTATAATGTGTTTATAGTAGTTTTCAACAGTTGTTTGATACTCCCCAATAAATGTATAGTAATGCATAGTACAAAATGATTTTCAAACTTTGTTCAATAAATAAGGAGTTTCTAATATAATTGTGCTATTATTTTCTACAGAAATATTAGCACATTTGCGTTGTAATATTTAAAAAATTTTGTATTTGATATTAACACATTTTTGGTATAATTTTAGACATTTTTTCACCGCACAATAAATTGTTAAAATTTCAAAAAACTTTTTTCTCCGGGTATATATTTCCCTGTAGATAGACTCGTTTTTGAGAATCACAAAGAACGTGTTGAAATATTCTCGGGTTCGGCTTTGAAGCTTTCCCACGTGCGTCAGTGGATATCCCCTATCCACAAGCTCGTCCTTAATATCGTCGGTAGTCAGGTTGCTAGCAAGTTTGCGTAGGACAACTTTCAGTTCGCGTTCAGATCTAAGCGTATACGTGTGGAATTCAATCTTGTTCTTTTTAAGATAGTCTTGCAGGAATCTGAATTCGGTTAAGTCGCTAGCGTGTATTCGTGCTCCTTGTGCAGAAGCGCGAATGTCTACTCGTTTCTTGAGTAGACCCTTAATTAATTGCCTTAGCGTGGTTTAAAAAGTTTGAAAATTGCTCCACATATATAGGCGGTATCGTAAATGTGCTGGCTTTTGTCGCCGTCGTGGAAGCTTGCGACGTTGGAACAATCGATGAGGTCGGGTCTGGGCGAGAACGTTTGTTGGAGTCGGAGGCGCTTTCTTCTTGTCATGAGTTGGCGTTTTTGTCTGTTTTCAGTAGCTGTTCTTTAGACGTGTTAATCGTTGCTCGTGTGCGCTTTCTAGGTTTGTCGTTGGTCGCGACCATGCCCGTAGCGGTGTCTCATTGTTGAAAATCCATTTCTGCGTCGGTGTCTTGTATCTGCGTAGCGGTCGTCGCAAGGGCTAGTGCGAATGTGGTCGGATTTTCCTCGTCCATAGCTGTACTAGAAGAACAAATGCTTCGCAAGGAATAACCTAACGTTGCACATAAAGGCGACGCCTTATTGTACACCGCTTTCTTGTAATTGGTTTAATCAATGCTAGAAAGTGTTCTCGGTACAGCAGTTGTAGAAAAACGTCGTAAATTCTTCTAATTCGGAAGTTGAAACGCAAATCAAAACGCACTGCGGTCTCTTCCGATGCTGAAGTGATACTCACTACTCAAACACATACAATCAGAACCATTTATAAAACTGACCGACCTAAACAACGAATTATATGCCACAGTACTACACGTCGGACAAAATTTAGATTTCGGACGTTACTACATATGCACGCGATGGTGATAAATGGTACAAATTCAACGACATCGTTATCACACAAGGTTCCCTTGAAGACCTAAACGACGAAAGACAACCTGCAACACCTTACATACTCTTCTACCGTAAACAAATATGCCCAGATCCAGACAGCTTACCACAATCGGCATTATCACAAAAATTGAGAGATCTCCTAATTAAAGACTTGTAATTTCTCATGTCAAACGATTATGAAGAACCAGATACAAATGACTCTGAAAAACCAAAGGTAGAATGTTTTACATTGAAATAATGTACATGTAAATTGATGACCAAAGTCCAGGAATAAGAAGATTAGTATTGAAATTGGTCAAGTAGTATTTTAAGTTAATTGTTTTAATTATAATTTTATAAATAAATGCATTGTACATTCGTTTTACGAAAATTGTGAAAGGGTATTTATAAAATACAATAACATGGCTTTTAAAGTCGATAAGAAATGATTCAAATAAATATTTTATCTTGAAATCTTTACTACGAACTTTATTTTGCTATTTCTTTTTGAGCAAGTTTTCAGATCTCGAATACTCCAAAAATGAAAATTTTACGATTTCGAAAAGTGCTTCCACATTTTAGGGTTATATCACAAAAAACTCAAACAAAAAGTATACCTATTGGGTAATTCAATAATCGCTAATCTATGAAAGTTTTTTTCAAATAACTTCTATGTTGTAGATGAACGCAAAGAAAAGTAGAAGTCCAAAAATTGTATCTCAAAGTCATATCAACAAGCATATCAAATAACCGAAACAACAGATTTCTTTTTAAAACATTTATCCTTTCCGAGAAACGCAAATGTGCTAATAGACAGCCATTTAAAGACATCCGCTGATTTAGATGCAAATATAAATTATTACATTCAAAGCATATTGTAAACAAACAGTTAAGTAAACTTTACTTAATTTTATAATTCATTTTCTTGTGCACATGTTTCAGTAAGTAAATTGTAGGTAAGAAAAGGATAAATTCAAAACCCTCAGTAGAATGCGATCAAAATTTAATAATCAGTCACGCGTTGCTCAGTAAACAACCGTATAACACACACATGGTACATCAGAAAATTCACATTTATAATCAAGCTCTGCAAACTTACCAAACGTACATTGTGTGCCTTCGTACATTTGAAGTGAAACACTTAGTACACATATCACAACCAACATTCTTCTTTTTCCCTATCACCTTTAGCATCACTGTCGAGGTCTTCCGTGCCGACAGAACATTTTTCTTTTGGTTTATGAAGATTAGCTGCTGCAGAAACTGCATTTAAATAGAGGCTTGGTTTTCTAGCTATATTACATTTTCGTTCTTGGAAAATCAAGCACCACTAATGGTTTTTCTCGCTTTTCATCAATTTAGCTTCCTTTCTTTTCAAAATATTTTCCAACCTCTAAGTGCTTTGACTAGTTTATTTTTATATTCAGACTTCATTTCGCGCGTTCTTAATCATTTTTGTCTTTTCTTCGACCTCTACTTTTCTTTTTACTGTCCGCACTTTTCAAATTTTGAATGCATTCTCTTTATCCTCTTTCTCTGCAAGCTTAGACTTGAGATACTCTCTATATTCTTTTAAAGAAATTGCTGTTGGCAGTACTGGCTTTTCTATACTTCTGAACTTTCCTGTCTTAAATGGTGTTGGAATGACTAAAAGATCACTTAGTTGGTGAGTACTTATATGTAAAGGATTTGGATTTACTGATATTTTACTAGTACTAGAACTAGGAAAACTTCTTTCTTCCATTGGTTTTGAAATTACAGTATCGCTGATTATTCGAACTTTAGTTTCTACAGGTTTTTATACAACTAATTGACTAATAGTAAAACAATCTTCGGAAGGATTTTGAAATGGGGCAATATGCATCAATTATTATTGAATCATAATCGTCAAATACATTCCATTCATCCAAGTTAAATGTATCTTGGTAAATTCTGACTTTTTTATTGAATGATTGAACACCTACTTTTAGCGTAATGGCTTCAGAATGAACTGTTTTTAACACTACCTTCGAATCATCTACCGCAATTTATGTCGATTGAGTATACTGATGATCACCTACCTCATGGCACAAAGTCCTGATCATCTATTTCTGTTGATTGTCGCGATGATGTATTTCTGGCGTAGTTATTTTACCTGCATTCAACTTGGCTTCATACATTTTGATTTACCTATGCAATTAATTCATATTCTGTCAATTTTAGTCCGATGTCTTTTATCACTTTTTCGGCACATCTAAAGTCATTAAAAGTTAGTTTTTCAAATTCATGGTTTCCCATGGCACTGTTGTGTACGTTGTGTTTAACTTTTCTAATTCATTCAGTACACATTTAGAATAGTCAACTGCAGATAGATTGAAATCCCTTCTGCATTTGTTCGATTTTAGTTCATCTAGTACATCTTTAAGTAGGGAACAGAAATTAAATTTCGTTACAACACAATTCGGATTTTTTGCAAACTTTGCCACTTGCATATATGCTGTTTTCAATTCTCTTTAAGTGGTTTAAATACACTCACATCTGCTGTTGCATCAAATGAGTCTTTTTTGGGGGAAGCGAGTATAATAATTATATTTTGGTGGTAGTATTCGTTCCATACTCATGTAAGATTTATAACTGTCAACTAACAAGAGTGCCGGTTTCGTAATTTCTTGATCTTCTAATCACTTACTTTTTGATGTTTGCAACAAAAGACCTTTTTCATCCATCCTGTGTCGGACTTTCCCAGAACCAATGTGCGAAGCATGCTTTTCATACTGGCACATGGCGAACGTACACAAGAAATACAACAAGAGGAGGGCATAACTTTCAACTGGCTTTAAAAACCATTAACACTGTTATATTGCTTTTTCTAGCTGATACAGTTTTCCACCATTTGCCTACTAAACCTTCCCAGTCTTAAAACAGATTGAAAGAAGTTTCATCGTCATTGAACACACGAAGAGGATTCTTTAAAATATCTACTGCATATTTTCCTTTTATGGATTGCTCTTGCCTTGCAAACCATTTTCTAATAAATTCTTCTGTTATCACCGAGCGCATTCTGCTGATCGGTTCGGCAGTCCTTATTGATATTTGCGGATGTCGCCGTAAAAAATTTTGGTACCACCTTTAACCTGGTCGTCTTTGTTTAAATTTATGTTTGATAGAAGAAGTTTTGGATATCTTCTCAGTCATAGAAACAACTTTTTTTTTCTTGAAAAACCACATTTTGCAATGGTAATCATCCATTGTGTCAGTTTTCTCAGCTAGTCCCAATACTTGCTCTGGGCCCATATGCTGTGGTTTCTTTGCTCTTCGACCGTGAAGGCGATTTTCAAGATTTCCTAGTGTACTTTAAAAGATTCTTAATGTAAAACTCTTGTATCCGTCAATTAAAATTTGTCCGAAAGGTGTAACACCGCGGAGGTCCATCAGTTGTCTTTTATGTACAAATGCCTCGCTCCGTTCCAATGTAATTACTCCGGCCACAGGCAGAACGATTGGCGCTATACTATTATGGCATGTGATGGAAAGCATTCCATGTAACTATGTTAACTACTAAAACAAACAATGGGATGACGTATTAATAGCTGATAAATCTCGACTCGTTTACAGAAGGTTAGCACGAAATTGCATCATGCTATGCGTATTTTTATTCTAGTCTTGCATCGAGAGTGGTTTTTGTACCTTTAAGTAAAGATTGAACTACAAAAGTCTTTCTTATTTTGGCTTTTAACACAAATTCTTGTTTTAGCTAAATCTGTATAAATTATTATTCCTATTATTTTGCACGCGGTAGCGTAAGCAATAAAGTAGTACATAGTATAATTTTGTGGGTATTGAGAGCTTCCTTATTTTTGATTTTGGGTCAATAATGGTTACAATAGCTTTAGTACGACGGTTATTTTTTAAGTTTTGCAGATAAAGTTGGAATAAAACAGTATTTAAAGGCTTCATTTTTTCTGCAAGTAGAAATTGACTTTTGCATGCGCTCGAGCCAACTCTGTAAGCAGTTATTTCACTCGTTTGCTGGTACCATCAAAATTGCACTTCGAAAAACACCGGCTACTACTTCTGACAACTGGGTCTTTTACCAGGCAGTCCGTTCTTGATTTTCGAAAAGGTATAGAAATCGTTGGGATTCAAGTCGGGACTGTACGAAGGATGGTCAAACAATTCGACGTTTGTTGCGTTAAAAATTCAATTGTCGTGTGAGCTATATGCGAACTTGCATTGTCTTAATGGAGAATGATTCGTCTTTAAGGGTTGGTTGTTCGAAACTTCACGATGACTTGCGGCAAACAAATGGTTTATACAAATCGGCAGTAATAGTTCTTTGATCTTGTAGAGGAATTGTTACTCCATGATCTGCTATTTAGACAACTGTTGCGACGTCTTTTTGGAGACAACTCGAGACAACTCACGTTTTAAGAATTTCCTGCGGTTAAACACTCTAGAGTTTTTTTACATCAATTCGCCCTTGCTGCTTTCTGTTCTTCGTCAACACATGCGATGCCAACGGAATACTAATTTGTTTATACACAATTCTTTATGTAATTGAAGACTTTGAAATCCCCATCTCTTGCTTCAATTTTGTAATACGTCACATGTCGATCTACGTTGATAGACTTGCGCACAGCATCGACGTTTTTTTGAGTGACTACAGTTTTTTAGTACACTTGTTCTTGGATCGTTGCTAAGACTAATGTGTCCACGTTTCAATTCTTCATACCAACAAGAAGTTGTTGACCGATGTGGTGCTTCATTCCGAAAACAAAAATCAACTCAATATGGCAATCTTGTTGAGATAACTTTCTTCGAAAATTATAAAAAGTTATTGCGTAAACATTTTCACGGTTTAATTCCATTTTCGATTAATTTGTTCATGTCGACAGTTCGTTGTAGCTTCAACATTTCACGAATCACACTGAAATTTTGGATTTAGGTTAGATAAAGATGGAGGTTAATAATGTTTAGTGCTTACTGACATTTACATAGTGGCGCCCTATATCTCCTAGCAAACAAAACATAAAGAACATCCCTCGCGATAACTCGGTATATATATATATAAAGTAAGATGTATCTGTAAACAACTCTTATGAAAATAATAAGAGCTATTGACAAATACAATTCGGGCTTGGGAACTATTTCACTCTGATGAGGTTTAACAAGCCGAAACCATTGGTCAGTGGATGTTTCCTCCTCTATAAAGTAAAAAAGCTAATGTTTTGTTAATGGCTATATGACTACCAGCCCGATTTTATTTGTCAATAGCTTTTATCATTTTCATAAGAGTTGTTTACAGATACAACTTACTTTATATACTATTTCCTATTGCGGACTGCAAATAACTTGTTTATATATATATATATATATATATATATATATATATAAAAATATAAGCTTCACTCTTATTTAATGGACTGGTCTAATATTTTATGTTTTTTTAAATTACTTTTGTAGATGAAAAATTGGGATGATGTAGTCCAAATCAAAATCCAATATTGTATTTAGCACAACATTTAATTAAGATCTTACGTTTCGGCAAAGGTTTTTGCCTTTTTCAAAGGTACTGCAAAAAATTGACATATAGAATGACAGTTAGTTAAAGATTAAAAATATTTACTTAAAAGTTGTTAATGCAGAAATACATATATATTGTTAAACACCACCAAAATTGAAATGGTGAGGTCCCAAATCAAAATAACAAAATGGAGCACTCACTAGGGTGTACAAAGTCATTTTAATAGAAGATTGTCATTAATACATATTATAATGTCAAGTGACAATATATATGTATTTCTGCATTAACAACTTTTAAGTAAATATTTTTAATCTTTAACTAACTGTCATTCTATATGTCAATTCTCAATTACATGTACGATCATTTCTCTGAATACGCGTTCTATTGTTGAAAGGTATGCTCACTGGCATTACTTAAAATTAATAAATTATGAAAACATAATTATGAAAACATAATTGTCAAAAATTATAACTGTAATTTATGTATTAGTTTTTAAATGTAGAAGTTCTTTAAGTCATGGTAATTATTCTATAATTAAGGCAAAAAATATTCATGCCGAAACGTCAGAATAAACATTACAATTTGACATTATAGTTCTTATTTTACGAACGAGTGCATCCCAAGAAACCAACAGCTCTATATATATATATATATATATATATATATATATATATATATATATATATGTATATATATTTCTATGTAATTTGTAGGTTAAAATTGATTGGGTAAGTCATTGGACAATTTCGAGTAGGCGTACACGTGTATATACCACTTGTTAAAAGTTTAAAAATGTGTCTAAAAAATCTAGTGTAATAATTGACAAGTTAGTGTAAGAATTTTAGAATTTATTTTCCTTCACTCTCAGCTTTGCAAATATTTGCAAAAAACTTTCATAATATTTTAGGGAGCGGAAACAGCTGATTTTACATAATTATCATAAAGGTATAATCATTAGTGTACAGTGTGAGTATGTAACTACAATTATACCAGATTCAATGTATAGTAGTTAAAAAGCTTTTGTTTTACTTTAGCGTAAAATCAATAATTTCACAAGCATAATTCTTATAAAGTTAAAAAGTTAATTTAGTATCATTTAGCGTGTGTAAATATTTCTAGTGGATAATTTAGCATAAAATAGCGTTTATAAGCATAAGGTTGGTAGAAAGAGATATTTTCTGAGTATTAAGTATGTGAAAGTGTTTTCAATAAACAAACTTGACGGTCACGAGGTCCAGTATTACAGCACGTTCCGAGTAACAATTTATTTCAAAGATAAGGAGTGTTGTAAAGAAGCTCATAATAGTATCTATATTTTCTACGAATGGAGGTAGCCGTTACAATAAGCAGGAATCGATATGAAACAAGTACAAATTGTTTTTAGCATACAAAAGAGTGAGATGAAATTGTCAGGTGTTGGTTTGAGGTGGAAACGAACTAGGAAACAAGTATAGGTTCAAGCCTATAGGTAAGAGTGAGATGAAGAATGTTTGTATAAGTCATTAATTTAAATGGGGATGGGAAACAAGGTAGGGAGGCTATAGTCAAGCTATTAAGGATGAACCAAGATAGTGTATTAGATGGTGTATTGATAAGAGTAAGACGGATGTAGGGTCTATATTATTTAGAAGTGGTGAATTGCTTCAGGGAGTAATGTAGCGTGCATTTCATAAACAAAGATAGGTAGTTGAACTTCATAAATAAAAGTGAGACGCGCGACAGTTTAAGATTGAGAGAGGGTATATGTGATAGGGATTTCTCAACGAAGCTAGAGATAAAAAATTTTCGTATGTAAGATGGAGATAGAAGAGGCTAACACGTATAGAGGGGCGTGAATTAACTAAGAATTTGATGTCAGTTGAGACTAGGTTCGAGGAAATAAGGTGTCTGCTGGATGGTTGAAAGCTATTTTCACGGTAGTCTGTTGTTTACGGATGTCAAAATTCTGAGATTTTGAAGTCCGTTGATGTTTGCTTACAGAAATACAAGGAATTATTGAAGGTTAACTCGGCTGTTTTTAAAATTTTGTTTCGGTTAAGAATTTTGTATGGAGAAGTGTGGCGACAGTTTGAAATCTACCAAGAAAGCTAGTTTGTGTGGGGTGGTGAATTGTGATAAAATTAAATAAAAGGGGGGTATTTTTGGTCTATCTAAACATCTGTAGGTGGCGACAGAAGTCTCTCTTTTTCTTCGCTTGCCATCGACGTACATACAAATAGTAGTCAACAACATTATTGTCAGTTTATAACAAGTGCTTTTAAGAAGTTTAATTTATAACTACATACACAACTTGGTGTGCCGTGGTACTTGCAGTCCTCTAAAATAATGAAGTACGTTTAGAAAAACGAAAGCGAAACTTATTGAAGAAATGTGAGTACAGATTCTTTGGTTGTTGAGGCTTGTAAGCTCTCCTAAGTTGGAATAGAGATTGTATATGCATTGAGTAGTGGTTTGCTGATGGTGGATGTACCAGTAGAGGAGTTTGGGAAGCTTGGACGTGCAATCGATTGATAGTTAGAGAGATTTGGATAGATGCGTGTCGACAAGGATGGTGTGAGTCAACTTGGGAGTGGCTCCATAACATATGGTCATAGTCGAGAGCAACGTCATCGATAGTTGGATTGCAGATACACGTCGTGTGATGCTTTCCAGGTTACTGATTTTTTTTAAAATATTGTTATTGTGTTTATTTGATGTGTTTTGACATTTTGTGCTTCATGCCTGTATTTTTCTGAATTCTATGGACTAAAGAATTTAGTTTTGAACTTTATAATTAATTAATTGAAAATATGTTTATATAGGGATGGTTATTTAACATAATTCTGTAGTAGCTGTTTATGTACAAAGTAAAGGGAATTTTTCTTGTAATTTTAGTGCGAAAATTTGCACACATGTTAAAAAGGGTTCTACTGTGAGCTCATATTAGGCCAGGAGTTAATGTCAGGTATGAGATTAAGCCCAGTTACTTTAAATAATGTATTTGTATGATGAGAAAACTTTGTATCTCACAATATTATGAAAAGTTTTGGATGTAGGACTTTTCTGTGTGAATTTTTGTAGTTGAGTTTCTTGTATAGAATAGTAGGTAAATATTTTGCAGATTGCAGCATAGCTGCAGTTAAGTGAAGTTTTATTTTCAGCAGCCCAGGTAAGTTTCGAAGTTTAATGTCGACCCAAGCAGGATTTATGCTATCCCAACAGTGGTGCTTGAATTAGTGTTTCAGTAGAGCATGAAGCATCCTGGTAAAACTCCGCAGAATAATATATATATATATATATATATATATATATATGTAGTGGTTTTAAAGGATTAAATTTAGGTATGAACAAGGCAATTTCAAACACCCTGTATAGAGGAAACAACCATAATTTACGTGCAAAATTTATTTCATTTAGTTAATTTAAAGTAACAAGTATTAACAAAATTTTACAATTAGTGATTAAAATTTAGTTAGGTTCGTAAAGAAAATAAATTGTATAAGCCAATGGAAATTATTATTTAATTTAATTGAGTTTAAGTCAAAGGAATATAACGTCTAATACGCATAAGAGCATAAAAAATCGATAATACCAAGGCGAAACGCTTTACTAACAAACAAACACGTCGAATATAGGAAATACCTTGAAATGCAAGCTTCTAGAAATGTTATTTTAAAACGATCGGTAATTAAACACCTGCATGTTTTTGAAAGGTAAACTTCCCGTTATTTGTGTAGATAAAAGACAAGTTTCGAGGTATATTGTGCAAACGGTCAAATGTACGAATAAATGCTAACCAAAAGTTTCCTTAAAGCGCAGAAGGGATGGACAATCAATGATATGCTTCGGAATGAGACAGGCATAATAGCAGTTGACTTTGAAACGCACGTATTCAGTCCACGTGGGTTAGATAGAACGCGGACAGTAATATCGATTTTCTACCACTTAAGCGAGGTTAGAAGGAAACATCTAATATGCATAAGAGAAGAATAGAGTTAATATAGGCGGGGTTTTTAAGACGTTACTGAATATATCATTGATCTAAATAGTTAGTTGTACAACAGACAAGCACGGGAAAAATTGAACGCGGGTTTTTCGGAAAATATCCTATCAACGAGCTAAATTTCGAAGATTTTGAAAACGGTTATACAAAATTTGAAGAACGAGTAAGTTTAATTAAGTATTTCGCGTGAAGAGTGGCCTAGAGGTGGCATTTTGAATTGTATAAATACTCTAATAGAATTAGCATCGCTCCTTTTGGTATTTTGATTGCGCGCTTTGACTTCGCTCTTTGGCTTCGTTAATTTGCATTGCTTACTATATACAGAAATCTACTAACGAGCTTGTAAATATTAAATTAAATAGTACAGTGTTAAATTGTTGGCCTCATAGTTTGAGACGCGGATAGTGTCGGGTTGAAATTTAACTTAGGTGCAACAGATATTTTAACAAGCTCGTAAAGTAAAGTAAAGTAACGTAAATTAAATTATGCAATAATAAAAAACTGCAATATACTTGGATTTGGATTTGGATGGATCTTGAATGAATAGCATGCAGCACAACTTAAATCGTGTTCATCTATAAATAGCTGGAGGCGAAAAGCAGAGCAGAACCACGAGACCGATGGTGCAGAAACTTAACTACATCGTCAACAGAGATGGAATCTTTAAGTTTCCAGGTAACGCATTAGAATTTGCTGGATTGTTTTAAACTGTGGATATTATTTGTGATGTGTGAGAGTGAGCTTTGATGGTATTTTTCGTCATTTTACGTATTGAAAAGAATACGTATAACTAACTTTTATTATGGTATTTGAATATAAATCTAAAGGTGTATATAAAGCTTATCAACATTCTTCATGAATTTAAAATTTTATTGTTAAGAGTACATGGGTTTTTTGTGTTTGTAGTAAAAGCATACATTAATAAATTAAACTGGGTTATCCTGAGCTCACCATACTCCAGAGTGTACTAATTAGAAATGATTTATAAATAAAAAAGGAAAAATGAGGTATTATACAAGGCCCATTTACTCCGGTTACATTCAATGTGTTTGATATTTCAATTTAAAATTTTGGACTTTACAAAGATAGAATCTATCGAGGTGTAACTTGAGCACCGAAATGTAAATAATCTTGAATTATTATCTGTAAATAGTGGTAAATAAATATTGTATGATTGTTGCATTACTTTGTGGTTTTATTGAGAGTGTGCGTAAACGATAACGAGTGTGATAGTAAATCTAGGTATCCAAGAGGAGGCCCAACTGAGCTAGCCAGGGAGCTGTTGAAGTAACAAAGTTGATGGAAGCAGAATCTGGGTAAGAAATAGGTTTTTTTGAAATTTTTTGTTTTGTGAAATTTATGACGATTTTTGAAAAATTTTCTATGGTGTAAAATTCTCGAATGCTATTTGAGAAAGTACTGAGCTAGAGCAAAGTTGCACGACAATTTATGACGCCCAATTTGTGGGGCATGATTCTTATAGGCTAACACGGCAATTTATGACGCCCAATCTGTGGGGCTCGAACGATTTTAAGAAAATTCCAGAGGCTTTATAGAGGAGGACACGGCAATTTATGACGCCCAATTTGTGGGGCATGATTGTTATAGGCTAACACGGAAATTTATGACGCCCAATCTGTGAAGCTCGAACGATTTTAAGGAAAATCCAGAGGCTTTATAGAGGAGGACACGGCAATATATATATATATATATATATATATATATATATATATATATATATAACAATTAGTTAAAAGTGACGACCAGCAGTGTATACAATTAATACTAACAGGTTATTTGGTCTTCTAGTAATAAAACTCTTATTTGTTTTTTACCGAGCTTTCGATTTATTTAAAATCTTCTTCAGGGTGCTGTAAAGTAACTGTGACTGTCATTAACATAAGAATTCTAAAATATTACTTACAAAAACTGGAGTTAAAATACTGTCATGGCTTTGATAATTATCATTAAAACTTAAAATAAATAAATTAAATAAAACATTTGATAAAAGTACAAGAAACAACTATTCACGTCTATCACAATACACGTTATAAATTAAAATAAAATTTGGTTTTTAAAATATAAATTCCATTGAGAACTAAAACATGACGATTATTAAAATAATTAGTAGGATAACATTCTTGAAGTGCATGGTTGATTATCTGTATTTATCTAATGTTGTTTGCTTTCCTATACTTGAGTAAATACATATACACAGCGTTCAAATTGTTTGTATCTGTTTTGAAGTTTAAAGCTTTTTCATTGTTTACTATATGAGCCATTTCCAGAAAAAGTCTACTTTTGTATGAATTTTCTTTATCCAACACTTTTACATTATTAAAATTCGGATAATGGTTAGTAGTATTTGTGTGACACGCTAATGCGCACGAATTCTTTTATATTTTGCAATCGCTCTTATGCTGCACAATTCTTGATCGCAGCCATTGTGATGACTGTCCTATGTAAATTTTGTCACATCCTTGGCAAGGAATGGAATACACAATATTGTAACGAAGCAGCATAGGGGTTTTATCTTTTGTGTTTGAAAAAAGTTGGCCAACCGTGACTGAATTATATTTTGAAATAACCATGCCATCGTTTTTTATAATGTTTACTAAATTTGGGGTTAAACCCTTAATCAATGGTAACTTTTTATACGCAACACTATTTGTTGATTGCTGGTTTTTTTGACATTTTTTATTGCTGCTCGAACTAAATATCAATTTATTTACGAGAGATTTCGGATAACCATTGTTTACCATGGTATTTGATAGAAGTGTCAAATTTTTTCTATAAAATGAAGGATCTGAAATTCTTGTAATTCTGTTTTTTAAACATAACAGCGTGTTTATTTTGTAATTTATACTGTGATCCGAATAATAGTTAATGTACCTACCTGAACTGGTAGGTTTCTGGAACCAGTTATAGAAAAAATTTGACACTTCTATCAAATACCATGGTAAACAATGGTTATCCGAAATCTCTCGTAAATAAATTGATATTTAGTTCGAGTAGCAATAAAAAATGTCAAAAAAACCAGCAATCAACAAATAGTGTTGCGTATAAAAAGTTACCATTGATTAAGGGTTTAACCCCAAATTTAGTAAACATTTTAAAAAACGATGGCATGGTTATTTCAAAATATAATTCAGTCACGGTTGGACAACTTTTTTCAAACACAAAAGATAAAACCCCTATGCTGCTTCGTTACAATATTGTGTATTCCATTCCTTGCCAAGGATGTGACAAAATTTACATAGGACAGTCATCACAATGGCTGCGATCAAGAATTGTGCAGCATAAGAGCGATTGCAAAATATAAAAGAATTCGTGCGCATTAGCGTGTCACACAAATACTACTAACCATTATCCGAATTTTAATAATGTAAAAGTGTTGGATAAAGAAAATTCATACAAAAGTAGACTTTTCTGAAATGGCTCATAGTAAACAATGAAAAAGCTTTAAACTTCAAAACAGATACAAACAATTTGAACGCTGTGTATATGTATTTACTCAAGTATAGGAAAGCAAACAACATTAGATAAATACAGATAATCAACCATGCACTTCAAGAATGTTATCCTACTAATTATTTTAATAATCGTCATGTTTTAGTTCTCAATGGAATTTATATTTTAAAAACCAAATTTTATTTTAATTTATAACGTGTATTGTGATAGACGTGAATAGTTGTTTCTTGTACTTTTATCAAATGTTTTATTTAATTTATTTATTTTAAGTTTTAATGATAATTATCAAAGCCATGACAGTATTTTAACTCCAGTTTTGTAAGTAATATTTTAGAATTCTTATGTTAATGACAGTCACAGTTACTTTACAGCACCCTGAAGAAGATTTTAAATAAATCGAAAGCTCGGTAAAAATAAATCAGAGTTTTATTACTAGAAGACCAAATAACCTGTTAGTATTAATTGTATATATATATATATATATATATATATATATATATATATATATATATAGACTTTACGACCAACAAGTTTAATAATTATGCAGTATTTGAGGATTATAGGTCCTTAACAAAAGTATACTCTTTATATACCATCTGAATTTTCGAGTTTATCTTTTCTCTTGATCGCAGATTTCCAGAAATTACACGTTGTACAAACAGATATCTTAAAGTAAATATATACTTACAATATTTGAGATTAAAATTAACTGGCATATGTATAATAAAACATTTTAAAATTTTCTGAACCGAACACTGACTGGCAGACACGTATATAAAATTAAATGCCTTTACAGAACATGTATGCTAAAATAAGGTTGAACTACATTTATATTATAAATATTTTTTATTGTATGTGATTAAGGACGGCATATGCTAATGAAGATAACAGGTCTGCAGGTGTATGTATTAATACCGAAGTGTTGCATGTGTGTATAACCGAATGTATATGTGTCGGTGTGTCTGAGGGTGCGAGTGTGTGTATAAAAGAATGGGTGTGCGCATGTATGTGCAATGTACTGTATTATGTGCACTCACCTAAGGTTATAGGGTTATTTTATTTGGATTAGTTCAAGTTTAACAAATACGTGTATACGGAACTTAGGTTGCAAATATCTGGTTTTTTTGTTTAAACTATTGGGACGGTTGTATATATGGCACATTTCTTAAAAAAATTCGTTTGGTTGTTGCATGTTCAGTTTCCAATATTTTGGCATCTTTGAAATTCATATCATGATCGTTTGTTAAAGCATGTGTGATAGGCACACGCTTGTGGTTTTCTTTTAATATCGCTCTTATGTTGCGTCATCCGTTGTAGCATCCGTTATAGCATACATCACAATTTAAACAGTTTATTTTATATATACTATTGCGCTGATTTAAACTGCACGTTTTATCCTTTACTTTGGAGAACAGATCTTTTATCGATATTAAGTTTTGTTTCGCGATTTGGATGTTTTCTTTTTTAAATGCTTGTATCAATTTAAGTGTTAGGTTTTCAATATATAGCAATGTTTTATACGAAACGTTTCTAATATTATTGTTATTTTTATTGGAAACTGCTTTATTGTACAATATTCTTTTTATTATAATTGACAGGTAGCCATTTTGTTTTAAAATTTCATAAAATAGCTTGATGTTTTTTTCGTATAAAGAAGGATGTGAGATTCTCTTTATCCGGTTTTTCATTTCTACAATAAAATTTATCTTCTTTGTGTTGAACTGCTGATAGGAATAAAAATTAATGTATCGATTTGAGTTTATCGGTTTTTGGTACCAATCCAGTATAATTTTATTATCGCACGTTCTAATCAATAAAGTATCTAGAAATGGCACGGCGTTGTTTACTTCTATTTCAGCTGTAGATTGTAGATGTTGATTGTAGCTGTTAAACACTTTTTTAACAGCTACAATCAACGTCTACAATTTAATAATATTAGTACAGAAATTAGCACAAGGTTGTGGTGTAATGGTAATCTCTTGTATATAGCTTTAAAATTAAGAATCATCCTTGCCATTTGAAGTTTATCCAAAAGAATGCCCACTATTTAAAAAATTAAAGGACGTCTAAGTAAAAGCAAGGTTTTGTCTTATAATAGCGGAGTTGGACTAAGTCACTGCATTGTCGGGTGATTATGTCTTTTCGGGCGACTTCCATTACGGCGTGGGAGGGTCAGTGGCAACCAGGTTTTACTAGTTGATCCGGTGTTAACCGATACATGTAGCTGACAGGGATATAGCGGCACGTAGATATTCCGATACTGTGGTAACCATTAATATTGATTTAACGTACAGTGCCAAAACTGCGTAATCTAGGTGTGAATTAACACAAGCAATAATTGTCATAAAAACTATGCAACGCATACTACATATCACTATCACAACGAAAACGCCCCCAAGCCGGTTTGTAGCTCAGAATTTAGAAATGGCTATTACTATTAGACATTTTTAAACAAAAGTGATTACTTATGCATAGATTAAGAATCAAAATTGAAGAACAACAATCAACTTGCCGCTAATTGCATCCGTTTTTTCATTATCTATAGGTTTTTAGGAGATTTAAATATTGTAAAGTTCTTTATTCATTTAGTGTTTGCTAAGCAGCTTAAACCTTTGGATCAATTTAAACCACAGTTTATTTCGGCTCATTGAGTTAGTTCGGGATACCAAATAAGTTAAGAGCAGGGGATCACTCCGGAACACGGGAGTAATTTAGATATAGGGTTTTCAATCGATCTATGCAATCAAAAATTGTTACGAAAAATATTTTTGGTGTTTTGCACTTAGAATGATAAAAAACTGTTAGTATTACTTCGTTAAGAGTAGCATGGTAACGAACTGTATTTTCATAAATGTAGAGCTAAAGAAACATAAATTAAAAGATAACTGAAATAATAAGCACCTTTGTTTTTGATCCTCAATAAAGTAGAATTCCTACTAATTTAGCCATGTCTACAACAACTGTTGCTAACTTTATAAACTGAAGGACCTCGCGAAAGAGTGACCGTGTGAAAAAGTTCGACTGTTCAGTTGTACAAAAGAATTTTTAAATCTGGCGTAAAAGTTACACGCTACATTGGTGTGTAGTGCTGAGTGTTAAAGCTGTAAATCAACAGAAAATGGTATGCTACCATCGAGATATGATTGTTACGATGAAAATACTCGAATAAATCTATAAAGTTCAACACAATTCGTTTTGTGTATGTGTGTACATTTTGCGTGCACCATGCTCGAATTTCCACACTAATCTAATTAGCATATACTTGCAGCTTAATTAGCAGCTGCTTCGATGCCTCTATACAAAGAATTCCAAATCTGAAGCGACCATTAGTTCGCGAAACGTACTTAAAATTACAGAATTGTGACTAATCCTTATATATGTAATTTGACTCTTCAAAAATACACCAGCTGAACCCCAACGAACAAATCTACCCGGCGATCTACTAAAGTCTTACATGTTCACTGAATAAATATTTTTTAAGCTTGACTAATTTTCTTTGAACCGCTTGCTGTACTTCCAACGTTTTTCACTCGGATTAAACTTAATAAAATTGATTTAAATGGTAATAAAGGATTTGAAATTAATATTTAAATCCCAGTAGAGCATAAAATAAGTTTGCCCAGAAGTAATAAAAGTTTACACAACGCTTCGCTTTACAAGAATTTTGCTATATACGGAAGTTAGAAAAAATGTGGTGCTGAATATTTAACGGAAGTGGTTGATGTTTATCTTCTAGTCGAGCGGCAGCACATTTTTATATTTATTTTAAACTGTTAAAACGGTTTTAGTAGGTGCGTAATTTAATTATCATAATTAGGCAATCGTTTGATGGATAATTTAGCGTACTAGATGTGGTCTAATTGTATCTAAATTTTTATGAGTGTAACCACTGTAACAACCTCGATTTTTATAGCATTTATAAAATTATTATTAGTTTTTGATTTCATTACTATACGCATAAAGAAAGCTGGTATGTAAATAACGCTTTAGTATATGTATTTAAATACGCAATCGATCTTAAGATTGAACCTAAAAAATCTTCTAAGAGTTAGGGATACGGGAAAAAAGGTGTTCAACGAAAATCTTTATTTATTATTAATAAATGCAACTCGTCCAATATCTATTATTTACTACGAAATTAGTGGGTTACTTAGTTCAATGATACCTTTGAACAATTTCTCGAAAGCTTCCTCTTTGCGTCATAAGCCAAAATACTGTTCGTATTTACGGGTTACCGACCTGCACATCTTCTAGGGCGTACCCCACACCCAGTAGATATGCATTGTCCTACTTTATACTCTTTATTCAAGAACTCCTACCATCTGGTTTGTGATATTGTTGCGCGGAATTTTATGATTTTAAGCCAACACCATCAAAATATTTGCATAATGCTGCATCTCGATTTGTCAACATTTATAAATAACTTGACCCTACTTGGTTTTGTAATTGTAAACGATTACAAATAAATATAGAAACCTATATATGCAATAACCCAATTTGTGAGAGGAATACCAGCACGTGCATACTGTTTACTTAATATTTCGTCTTAGAGGTTTACAGATATAAATAAGTATAGAAACATAATAACAATGAATATTCGACATTTTAAGCTTATAACAAATACAGCAGGTAATGAACTTCCAAAACATTTACTAACTACATATGATAATGGTCAAACTATTAACAAAGCTATAACCTACAAGAAAGCTCACACTACTTTAATCCCATACCCTAAATTGTACGATAACAAAAGACTATTCACATGTAATAGAAATTCATCTTTCTAAACATTGTTCACCATTTGAACCTTAAGATACTGTCACGAATTGTTTTAAACAATTAAAGTACTAAACTCTCTTAATTTCTTTTTAATTTATTACTCATGCTATACCTGAATGTAGTACTTTCGGGTGGAGCATTAGGGACGTAGTTGCAAGCATAGTGACCCTTATTCAAATTATAATATACCTGAATCCTAGGTAACTAACCGATACAGGTTGAAATACCTCAGACTAAAACTTAACACAATATTGTTGTCTTAGTCGCCTAGTTCTCCTTAGCCTACTCCCAGAGATACCTTAACCTACTTGTCGCTTTCAGAGCCCGACCACCGGCAGCCGGAAATAAGGGTTTCTGGTTGCGACGTAAGCTAATTTGCACATATTTCTCAATCATCGGCAGCCGGAAACCGGGCCCTACCTTTTACATTTATTGGCCTGTCAGCTGTACTGCTGTGCCTCGCGTATTTTATCGTACTTGCCATTCTCAAGGGCCGATACCAGTAGCAGCCGAAAATCTAGATCTCTGTTCACAACCTAGAGATCTGAGCATAGATCCAAGCCATCGGCAGCGGGAAACTGGGGCCCCATGTTCAATTCTGTTGTTTGTTTGTTTGCTTTTCTCTATTTCGTCGTATGTCTGTTGGTTGCTGTTTGTGTGTTTTCCGTTTCCTTCCTTCCTTTCTAAATTTAGAGTTCCAAACCTAATCTTAGTGTACTTCCCTCCCCCTTGTAAATGAAACCTATATTAGCTTACCCTAACGTGTGTGGTTTACAGTTATTGCTTTGTGTTTTCCTGGCCTCGAGGATTAATTCCTGGTATTTCCAGGAATTCACCTTGGTATATTTATTGGTGTTGGGCTTCTCTCAGCGTTGCTAGTTTGTTTGCTGTTCTCCTCTGATTGTTGCGATATAGTTTTGTTTCGCTATTGCAGATATTTTCTGTGTGAGTTTATTTAGCATTTGCGTGTTCTCTTTATCTCATAGAATGTGATAAATTTCTTTTCCTTCTAGCTTGTGTCTCTCTCTTCTTTTGTGTTTCTCTCATAGAGGGAGCAGTACAAGTGTACGTAATCTGGTGTGCCCGTTCTTCTGCACTCATATGTATATTTCTGTAGGGTTTCATCTGTATGGGCTGCATGGGTCGTGCCAGGTTATAAATTGCACTAGTACTTCTGTCGGTTGTAGGTGTTCCATGTATATTCGTTTGCATGTTTGGTAGGAATTCGTATATCTTTCTTCTTGTATTTGAAGTGGTCCATGGCACTTGCCATTTTTGTATGATGCAAGTTTTAATTTTTTAGCTATTTGTAAGTTTTTGGATTTCTTTATGGTTGTTCACTTTTTGCAGAATCTTGCCGCTTTTTGAATTATGATTAAATTTACTGGTATCATTTCTAGCGCAATCTGTTACCTTTCTAATTATTTATCTTTCTAAAAAATTAATGAGGTTAAAATGTTTTTGCTAAAATAAATATGAACTGCACTCTTATCTCAAGGCCTGCAGTGGGTTCTTTGAATTATTATTCCTACTATTAAAACCATACGCTTGATTTAATCCAAGTTCAATAAACCGTAACACATTGCCACTATTTTATTGAGTAAATAAATATATTATAAATAATTCTTTAAAACAATATGTACAACCAAATTTTTATAAAAATGTTTTTCATAAAATTTACAGCATTAAAATGTCGCCACTTGAAAAATAAAAATAAAATAAAAAATTACTGTAATGCAAACAGCATAAAAAAAATTGTTAAATATTTTAATATTGAATGAAGTCGTCTAGTATTTAAATCCAGCTCGTTTTAACTATTTCAGACTTGTACAAAATTGAAGTCCCTAGGCATAGAGAACATACAGTAAGTCCCTAGATTAGTAACCGATTCAAGCAAAAAATTTAGGATAATGAAATGTTATGTGCGGCTTTAAAAAATGTTACAGTACAGTTTTAACTATTCAGTGAATTAAAATTTTACTATTATAAAAGGAATAAAATTGGAAATACCTGTTTGCGTGTTTGGTATGTAGATAGTTGTTGTCACCTGATTTAAGACGTTAATAACGATGTTGCCTAGCGGGCCTCGACCAGAGCTTCCTATTATTGATCAACCAAGGACAACACCTGTGCAGATAAAAGTTTCAAAAACACAATTAGACAGCGTGCACGATTAACGGCTTTCCATAATTTACGTTAACGCATTTTTGTTGATCCCAGGCGAAATAACATATTAAACTGTAGATTTGGTATACTGAAAATTTTTAAAAATACTCTTCAGAAATGATGGCTGCATTGCAGGGTGCGTTCAGAATGGCAACAAAAAAATGTTTGGGGTGTTCCAAACTCAGGAGTTAGAATTCATCATGTGCGAATCTATTAAAAACATATGTATTTCCGATTCCAGAGTGAATAAGACAGGTTCAAAATTATTTCCACGTGCTTCCGGGGAAAATGTAGTATTGCGTGTTTCTCGCAATAATTTAATGTCACGTTAACCCGTAATTACGTGCCATTTTCGTGAATCCGTAAATGAATACCACTTTCGTACATCCGTAGTTAAGTGCTGAAGTGAAAAAACCCTTATTAGATTTAACAATTTCAAATTAATAAAAGGGAAGTAAACTTACACACTTTCGGCTTTGCACATTATTACAAGGTGAACCAACCAACTTGAGAGCACCTAAATAGTTGATGTTTTTCAGGCTAAGCTCAAGTTCACAATTCGCAAGACCCATTTTTGTGCAGCTCTTAAATCAAAAGGAAGACATAATTCGCGTATCTAACCAAGTAGATAATATCTCTCCCAAGTACAGATAGTTTCAAAAATGTTGTTTTCAAACAAACACGTTCCTACGAGGTCTGTATGTATGTATGGTTGTCTATCTATCAGAATAGGTAGAATACATTGACTAACCAACAGTATTGGTAACAGAAAAATTTAAATTGTTACAAATCTTACTAGGAATAATTCGGTTGGTCCATATCTGGCATTCGTACATCGCTGTGGTTCCAGGATCCCTTTAACCAGTGTTCACCGTCCGCGTTGGTTAAGCCGTTTTTCACCAATAATTTTATGAGTGCGTCTGGACGTGAACTTAACAATGTTTTTTTCTTTTTTTTTTGCAAAGTTGCCTTTGTGATCGAAGGCAATTCCCAAATACGTTATAGTTTTGTTGCAGTTTAATGTGTAGTTTCCTACTTTGATTTTGTTGTTTACTTGTGGTCTCCAATCTGTTGCCCATTTAATTATTTTGTTTGTCATGCACTTGGCAGCTACTATAGTGGTGTGGATTATTCTTCCTGATGTTAAAATAGTGATGCCATCTGCAAATTGAAGTACCTTGTGATTACTGTCTTTTGAAAAGTCGGAGACCAGTACATTGAAAGTCATTAGGGACAGCGGGAACCCCTGAGAACCCATTGAACGTTGTTGAGTACGCATTTCCAACTTTGACCGTGAATAGTCATTCTTGTAAGATATCTTCAACTGCGTTCACAAGATGTCGCTGTCGCTGTAATTTATTGCATTTGATGTCCTTGCTTTTTCTATGTTTCTGGTGAGATGTTCCACATATTTCACAAGATCTAAGTAATTTCCGAAACCAAACTGGATACTAGGAATTTTGGAAACTCTTTCGAAATAACTTTGCAAATATTCATTAAGGATCCTTTCAAACAACTTAGACATATTGCAAAGCAAGCTTATCGGTCTTCGATTTTACTTTATTTGGGATAGCGATTATAAAGGATGCCGTCCACTGCTTTGGAAACTGTTAGCGTTGGGTTATTTTGGTAAAAGCTTTTGTGCTTCAACTTAATGAAACTGATAATGCATGGAGCAGCGCTTCGTTTTGGATGATATCCTTGTCCTGAGCCTTCTTTCTTACTAAGTTGTCTACCATGTGTTGTACTCTTTCTGTGATCAGATGTGACTATAACGTGCGCTCGTTGGTGAAGCTTATGGTAATTTTTCAATGGGTTAGCTGTTTGGCTACTTATTTGAAGCAGGTTTGTGAACTAAAATTGCAGGTGCTGTGCAATGCTCTTAGCCTTTTCTGTAGCTTAGAAAGCCTATTTGTTGTTGCAGAAAATTGCATGGTTTTCTGCCTTTTGTTTGTGAAAAACTTTGGCTACTTTCCACAGCTTCTGTATGGCTGAAGGGTTTCTGTATTTATGTCGTACGGCGTTCATTCCCACCGTTGTTTCATTTTTTCCTTGATCCTTCTCCTAACTGCCTTTGTTGCTTTATCCAAGTCTGTTTTATCTTGCGCCGACCTAGTCCTGATACGCTCTTACTTCGTTTTGTATTTCTGCCTCGGCAATTCTCTTACGTCCCGAGTGAGGTGTAGGTTTGATAATTTACTTTTGCGTTTTGCATGCATTCGCTATGACCTTTTGTATTTTTATGGTTTATTCTGATATTTCGTCGTTAACGGTTTCTCGTTTTTATATATAATTTGCCATGACTTGATTGAAGTTGGTTGAATTTGTTGATTTGGTTAGTCCTTCGTATTGGATGTCCCAGTCTTTCACTATCATATGAAGAACTATCATGTTATCAGATTCCAAGTCATGATACGTGTTAATTGCTATTTTTGGTTAATAACAGAATGATGATGCTGCATCTAGTACGTACATTATTTAGAAAGTCGATGCTTCTATATTTGTACCAGTGCCTTTACTTATCTTTAAAACATTCCTTCCTCTAGAAGCTGTGTTTGTGCAGTCTCACTTTGTGTGTTTTTCGTTGAAGTCTCCGCCTATAATCAGTAGAAGTTTACCGTTTTTCAGGTGCTTCTGTATTTCAATTTCCGGTAGAAGTCTTGTTGGAGCGAGATATAGTGCAGCAAGTCGATATCCGATTTTTCGACCTCTGTCTCTATGGCAATGATTCCGAGTTCTTCTGGTTCTTGAATTTTTATTTTGTCTGGCACATAGTGAGTTTATAATATAAACTGCGGTTTCACATTCTCTACCATTTTTACAATCTTTTCTATAGAGAGTGTATCACGTAATCGCAAAATTTTAAATGAAACTGGTTGTAGTGAGTGTCAGTGATTATACCCATGTGAATCTTGTTCTTCGTTAAAAACACCTGGAGTTTAAATTTTCTTCAGGCTAGTCCGTTTGCGTTCCAATTTAGTATATTTATCGTCTCAGACGAAGCTTGCTTGATAGGTTTAGAGTTCATGTCTTATTTGGTTAATAATTTCTGTAGTTCTTTAAAGATTATATTGCGGATTTTGCTGGTGAGGCTTTGGTCGTGTACGGTGGAGAAAATTTACTGATTTTCGCTCGTATTGGTTCTCTGCGCGTATGAAATCTCTTACTTGACCTCCACCCAGTTGTACTGTTCTTGTGTCTGCCTACTCTTTTCGACTCTCTCCTCTTCTACCCTAAGTCTTATCTTCTCTGGTCTGGTTGACCACTGCTTGTGCGACGCTGGTCTGTCCGTCCCGCGGTTGATGCGTATTGGATTCACAAGCAACAAATAGTATCAAATGTTACCCCCATCATTCTTGCATTCAAATTGTTTGTTTAAAATCAATGATATATTTCCAGGAATTACATACCGGAAGTAAACGTATGTTCCAAGAAGTGTTTTTCTCTATTATAGGTCTTGCTAAAAAGTGATTTGTATAACAACAAAAAGATAACAAGAATGAGAAATCCCTAATTGCCAGATATAGGAAAAGCAATTAAACAGCAAGCAAATAAGGAGGGCTCAATTGCCGGTTATGGAAACACTAATCAAACTGCTTTGGGTATGCCGAAAATTTAACCACAAATAATGTGAAAATGAAAAAAACGAAATTCATCAAAGTATGTATTAAAAAAGTATAACAACGAATAAAATAGAAATGAAAATAAATCCGTCCAGGTTGTTTATACAAAAATAAACTTTGGTAAGAAGAAACGAATAAACTAAGATATAAGGAATAACTTAAACATGGCCAAATCATAGAAAGCTAGAATGATATAATGTTTCTTTTTATTTTTTATTTTATAGATTCGAGAATATTAATTTGTGTGATAGTTTTGTTTATTGTAAGCTTTACTTATTGATAAGAAAATGTTTTACAGCGCACGTAGTCAAATTGACCGCCCTGGTGCTTCTAGGCTAATCAAAATGGATTTCTTCTGTTTCAAATAATTAAATAGGATGATAAATAGAAAATATGTACTCACACTGTAGATGTTATATTCAATCTGAACCAACAGACGATACAATGTGCTTACCTGAAACAAAGAAAAATAATATAAATATAATTTACATTGCATGTAGTTGGTTGAATTGCTCATACCAATAAAAAAGTGTTACAAAAATAGCACATCCGCATTGTGAATAAAGCAAATAAATACAAAAAATTTAATTCTTGAGTAAAAACACCTTTCTTCAGCAGTAATTAAAAGATTCATTCCAGATTGCTTTATAAAAGGCTTTTTAAGACTACAATATGCAAGGAAGTAGGTATTCCATAGAAAAATTTCCTACATAAAGATTTAATCCACCTATTGCATATTACAGTAAAACAAATTATGCAGTAACGGTGCAAACAAATTCAAAATCGACTACATTATCTGCAATGTTTCACAAATGCTTGCTAGGCGTTTAGCGTAAAAACCAATATAAAACGTTTCAAAGATCAAAAGTTTTAAAAAGTATAGTTATAGAACTAGTGTGAAGTTTGCTTGCACAATAAGAAAATGTACACCAAAAGGGTAAACTAATACAGATCTACCTATCTATATATTCGTAGAAACTCTAGAAATCTATATTATGCGATTAAAAAAGGTCCAAAGTTCCCAAAAGATCTTCGGAAAATTGTAAGTCATTCAATCACAACATACGGAATTTTCGAAAAACCTCTTGAGTGGGAACTGGTTTCAATTTTTAAAGCTATGATTCTTTAAATGATAATATGATGACATTCTCAAAGTTTTCCTCTCAATCGCTTTTCAATTGGAGCCTACTATTTCTGAGGTTGCAGCACGGACGCTCGTATTGCTTTAATACCATGCAACACTTCTTGTGCTAAATTTGTCTCTTAAAAATTTTTCAGCTTTATTGTTAACCTAATGCCTCAATTATTTGGTGCAGTAATTTATCAGTAGTTTTCTGTTATCAAAGTCTTCGTTGTATCTTTTTTACTACATCTGTATAGAGTTACTGTATATTTGTTATTTGAACTCTACTTTTTCCTTTCCTACAACGGCAGTATTTTCTTCTGTTTTGCCTTCGGCTGTTAGGTAACTTTTGTAGATTTGATGTTCACTTCGAGTTAGATTCAAAAATTCACTAATGGCAAAACTAACAGTTTATTATAATATTATACTCGCGTGGCGTTCCCTTTTGGTCACTGAAGTAAAGGAACCTGGTTATATTGAAGCACTGACTTGAGACAAGGTTAAGGTTATTATTAGTATGTAAAACATTTTTCAATGAGAAAATAAGAGATCAAAATGCAAAAACAACCGGGGACATTTTAATCAAATTCAATATTCCCCATTCATCTAAAGGTGGGAGTAATTTACAGAGCTTATAGTTTGTAAATTGCCCGAATAAGCTTTGAAGTTACCTTTAGATCTTCATATTTTTAGGTCATCATCATTAGGCTTTCGGTCCTAGAACTGGTTGGACGCGCACCTCCATTGTTTTCTATTTTGAGCAAATCTACACATTTCCATGAAATTCCCACAGCCTACATCTTTCACTATTTGTATGCAATAGTCTAATCTAGGCCTACCTCTATTTTTTTCCTTTCTCTGTTTCTAATATATCTCGCACTATTTCCTCAGGCCTTAGTATGAGTTCTATCATCTTATCTCTCCTATTTTTTTACTGTTTGCCTATTTCTGTTTTCCTATTTTCATCTTTTCATCAATCCATTGCTTTTAACTTTCCTGCATTTGAGAATAATTCTCCATTTTATAGCTTTGTATCTGTTTTCTTGCTTCGGTATATAATTTTTTTTAATATAAATTCCGGTACAACAGAATCTACGCTTGTAATCTAAGCCAAAACAGAAGGGAAGTGCGTTTCTTTCTTTCAGAGTTTTAATTCGATTAGAACCGCAAATATAGAAGGTACATATTAATATGAATTTCTATCCTAAACTCAAATTTGCATTTCGGCAAGTGCAACTATATGAATATATATAAACAAAAACCAAACAGTCATCATTGGTAGGCAAATTTAACTCCAAATACATAAACTGCCATGACAGAACGCCAAAATGCACGGCAAAAAATTTACTAAATTTGGGAAAAAACAACTAGCATAAAAGTGCCATCGGCATAGATGTATCGTGCAGTGTAATCGACCTATTCTTAACCCTTTATATTGCTATGAAATGCCCCACGATTCAAGCCCCTACATTGGAGGTCGATAATTATTGCTATGAAATCCCTTTTATAAGCCCCACGATTGGGCGTTAATAAAATTGCTGTGATATCGCCCTTACGTAGGGTGTCATTATTATTGCTGTGATCTGCCCCACGATTGGACGTACCATTAATATTGCTGTGAAATTCTTGTTCTTTCTATCTGTTGAAATAATTTAAATGAAGCAATCCAAAATTACACAGTATAATAATTGGTAATATGTACAGGTTTGTGTCAATTCAAAAATTTGCCCCTGAATAAATTATACACATTCATCAAATTTAAATTTCCTGAAAGCCAGCAAAAATATCTTTGTAATTACTCTAAAGTACTTTTCGAACGTTCAAAGATGCTTTCCCCTATTTTCAAATTCTCAAATGACCTTTTTGTTGACTCTTACAGATATATATTATTTAGTAAATATTAAAATTGAAACAGTTTTTAATTAACAAAATTTTAAGATCTCTATCCTGCGTTTTCCTTGCTCGTCACTGGAATTGCCTCAGAGTGTATATGGTTAGCAACCCTTGATTGTTACGGCTCGACCTGCTTCACTTGATTTATCAGAATGATGGATTATGGTTGCTTGAATTTTTTCCCTTTGGATTTCTGGATTAACTTTGAGTATCTTCACGTAATTTCAGACGTACATTTAAATATGCCTTTAGAGTATTTATCTAGACGGACCCCTTCTTCTTTCTTTATTCAAATACGTTTGCTTGCATCTCTATTTAAATACGTTTACTTGGATGTTTAGTTGAAACCGTTTACTTTTCTTGGATGTTTACTCGAAGCCCTAAATTTGTTAAAAAAATAAAATACAATTAATAATTTATCTTATGTTTTACGCGTAGAAACGGCCTATTTTTCATTGCACATATTGGCACTTTCAAATTTTTACTTTTAATAAATTATTTACCTTCACTAGTTATTACTGGTACGTAATTTTCACTTTAAATCGACGTGGTTGTGATTTTGTTACTGTCTATTTTGAGTTTCATATTCTATTTATAAGGTCCACCTTCCAACGCGCCAATTGGCGCGCATCGCCTGTTTATTGATAAACGTTTGTAATTTCCACCTATCTTTCATTTCTTCTGGACATTTTATTTCATCATTTATATCCCCCCTCTACATCTACTTCACCCTCAAATTGATTAATATTCAAACAGTCCCCTTCGACTTCAACACTTTCCTCATCATCCCATTTAATATATTCCCCCTTTACGTCTATTACTTTTTCTTCAGCATTTATCTTTAATCCCAACCTATCAATTATACCCAAACCAAATATCACGTCTATCCTTAACCCCGGTACTACTATAAATTCGTTTTCAAACTTCATCTTTCCCACTTCACATTTCAGAATTACCATCTTATTCACAGTTGCAAATCTCTTGCTATTCGGTGCTATTAAATTACACTTCCTAACAGGCATCATCCTCTCCATTACGTTTAACAAAATCTTCAGACACTAATGATTCTTCTGCTCCCGTATCAATGAGTATTATACTGCTATTATTTTCCACTTTTTATTTAATTATCGGTAATAAGCTTCTATTTGAATCGTCTTCCATTTCACTTTTTAAATATTCGCGCTGGTGTTCAAATCCATTAATTCTTAAGGGCTTACTGGGTTTGTCCTCATCCAAAAATCCTGATTCGACGTAGATGGTCTTGTTTGAGTCGTAGTTGATTTTGTTTGTTCTGCTTGTTGTGCCGTTTGTTTCCTATGTTTTTGTTGGCGTATATATTGATTTATGTTCCTGTCGTGGTTGGTTTGCTCCGTTTCTCTTTTTGGCATGTTTCCTGTATTCCAATTTCGTATAAAATTATTATTGTAGTTACTAAAATTGTCTCTATTAAAATTTCCCCTAGAATCTCCACTATTTCTTTGACTGTGACTGTGACTGAACTTCGCCTGCACGATTTTGTATGTTTTTTTTTCTCATTCACTTTGTATATGTTAGTTTAGATAAATAAAGACGATAAATAAATAAATAAATAAATAAATAACTTGGTCTATTATTTTCAGTGCTCTTATGCGGTCTAACCACATTTACTTGTTGCCTTTGCATTCTACTTTCCACCACACGACTTTGTCCCAACTCATCACAACGTTGTAAATATTCCAGGAATATCTCTTTATCCTCTATATTTTGAATCGTGATATAATGCCTTACCTCTTCTCCAAAATGTCCTGCTAAGGAGGATCTGATTGCTTTGCTACACTAAATTTTTGTATGGCATATAACTCTCGTGTCATTCCTAAGTTCTGATTATATTTTCCCATAATTAAATTATCTCTCGCTTTGTACTGCTGGTTGTCCCCCCAAAAGTGTCTTAAAAATCTAATTTCAAATTCCTGAAATGTTCCTATCTCATTTTCCATCAAGTCAAACCAAATTTTCGCGCCTCCTTTCAATTTTGACCTAACGAAGTTTAAATTGTACCTTTCATCCGTTAATCATTGTATTAATTTTCTTATATTATTTAAAAATATTTTTGGATTCATCTTATTGTGTCCGTAAAATTTCTAATATTGCTCCACTAATATCTCTGGTCTATTTATCATAATGTATTGTCCCTTATTTCTACCAAAATTTTCGAAGTCTGATTTTAAATTACCTAGTTTTCTATTTACATCATCGAATCCTATCTCACAATTTCCTTGAATTTCTTGCATCTTTATATCTAAACCTGTAATCCTATCAGTAGTTTCCTATTCACACGTTTCCTGATCTAATTTATCTTTCCAAACTTCGTCTCCAACTTTATCTATATCGTCCAAGATTCTAATAAATTTATTTTGAAATTGTATCTGCGTTTCCGAGATTGTTTGATTCGTTTCTTTTAATCCGTCGCTTAATTTTTATTTCGGCACCTAACCTTTCTCCATTTTCATAATCTGCATCTTGAATCTTGATGGCCTCTTCGCTTTTGTCCATTTTTTTAGTTAACGCTAATAAAATTGACATCATTTTGGATTGTTGTAATATCTACTGTTCTTTACTTTGACTTCGTGTTAATTCTCGCCCTGGTATTTTCGTCGGCATATCATGTAAAATTACGCTTTTTGAGACCCTATTTCTACCCCTTCATTCCTTAATGCTTCTCTAGTTTCCTTTATTCGTTTATCTATCTTTATTTGAATTCTAATTTTTTAATTTTTCATATTTTAAAATTCCTTCCTATCTAATGCAAATTCTAACTTTCCTAACCCGTCTGCTTTTTGGATTGCTAAATTTCCTACAATTTTCTGGATTTTAAATTTCTATGTTATTCTCACCCTATAATTTTCGAATTTCTTTTTGGTGTTTCGTCCCTACGATTTTTATATTTTTAAATTTTTATTTCTGGTGTTCTCGCCCTTACGATTTTTAATTTTTTTATTTCTTTTGTGGGGTTCTCGCCCCTACGATTGGGTTGCCATGATAATTGATATGAACGCGCCCTTTCTTTAACAAAGCAAATAATGGAATGGCTTTCCGTGAAAAAGACGGGACAAACTTTTTATGAAAATTCATTACTCTCAGAAAAGCTCTTAGGGTGCGTATGTTTCTTGGTCTAGGATTTTCTAGTATCTCTGATAATCTAGTTTAGTTTAAAAATATGTCCTCATTACTAATTTGGTATCCCAAAAATTTTATCTTCTCCTGAAAGAATTCACACTCCTTCATGTTTAACTTTAGTCCCGCTAAGTTTAATTCTAACAAAATTCGTTCAAGGTGTATGAAATGTTGCTCCATGTCGTCACTGAAATTAAAACTTCATCTACATAATGTATGCAAAATTCTTCATACGGTCCCAATATACCCTGAATAGCATTTGCTGATGCAGCCGTACTTGAAGACAAACCAAAAGGAACCACTTTAAATTGATAAATCTGCCCTTCTATAGAAAAATCTGTATATTTTCTTGATTCGCGTTCAAGTGGAATTAGCCAAAATAAATTTTTTAAGTCGATTTTTGAAAAGATTCTCCTATTACCTATTATTGCTAAAATTGTATCCATAGTTGGTGGACAGTTATATTGAGGTTTTGTTCTCTTATTTATTTTCCTAGCGTCAAGACATAGTCTGATGCTACCATCACTCTTCTTTACAACAATCAGTGAATTTACAAAATGTGTGTCTGACTCCTCAATGATACCCTCACTTAACATCTGATCTATTTCTACACTCACTCTGTCCCTGTATGTTGCTGGAATAGGATATAACTTTGTGTTAAACGGCTCCGTGTTCATAACTTCTAATTTATGCACATATCCTGTTGCTATTCTGGATTCCTATTAGTTCGGAATGCTTCATCAATAATGCCTCTTAATGAGCCTCACTCCTCGACCATCTAACCCCTATAACTTAATATACCCTTAAACTACCCTATTATCATGGCTATATATATATATATATATATATATATATATATATATATATAAAGATCAAATAATCTTTTTTGGGTTTTATTTCGTCCAAATTTGAAGTTTATAAAAATGTCATTTGTAAATAACTGACGTTTCGGGAAATATGTTCCCTTAGACTTAGTTCTAAAATTAGAGTAAAATGTTTACACATTTGGAGATGATTTAAATTTACTTACATTGACTTGACCGAAAATTAATTAAAAATACTTATTTGTATGATGTGCATTCATCTGTGTAGTACAATTTGAATAAACACATTTAAGAATTAAACAATTTTAAAAGCTTACTATAAATAAAAACATTAACAATATGAAAACAGCAATCATTAAAATTAATTTTTGAAAACAGTATACCTAGTAAGTTAATTGGTAGTAAAAGTCTATGTAGTGGAATGTGTAGTGGTATATATCTATTACAGTTAGATTAAGACGTGCTGTTTATTTGCTTAATTGAAAGAATATAGAAAAGCATAATTTTTATCAAGGTTTTCTATATCGTTTTGTAATTTATTGTGTTCGTATGTTTCTGAATGTGGTAGCTTTCTAAGAAGAGTCTCTTTTTATAGGTTTCTTCTGTCTCTAATATTATGGTATTTTCATAGTCTGCCTTGTGGTGATGTTCATTTAAATGCATGGAAAGAGCGCAAGATTTTTTATTTAATTTGTGATCGCTTCTGTGTTGAGTGATTCTGTTTCTGAGCCACTGTTTGGACTGCCCTATGTAACTTTTGCCACAACTACATGGAATGCTGTATACTATGTTGTTCTGTAGTGGTTTTGGGGTTTTGTCTTTGGTCATGGTGAAGATACTATGGATGCCATTTATGTATTTGGTAGATATATTTAATTGTGGAGTTAACAATATTTTGATTAGAGACGGTGTTAGATGTGGTATAAATGGGAGTGTTTTATATATTTTTGGTTGATCTCGTTTAGTTTATGATGGTCCGTGTTTTGTTTGGAAAATTAATTTATTGGTTAGAGGTTTAGGATATCCATTATTTGGACGAAATAAAACCCAAAAAAGATTATTTGATCTTAATTTATACATTACAACGTCCAGAAATATATAACAAAAATATATATATATATATATATATATATATATATATATATATATATCTGTGGAAACTCTATTACCAAAAGAGTTTGGACTGGTATGCACAAAGTCAGTAAACAAACGAAATAGAAATACAAAACTAAAATTAACATAAGATCAGAGAAATTTGCTTAATGAGAGATACAATGCAAAATGAAATTCTTACACACCAACTCTTCCCTGGGCGAAATAACATTGAATGGAGTATTAGAAAATATTAATAAAATAAATAAAACAAACAAGAAAACAAATGGAACAAGACCATCAAGAAAAAAATCAACTCAGAATGCGCCTGAGATTCTAAAAACAGAAATTACTACATTTTTTTGCAAATAGAAATACGAATACCTTGAGATCTAAAGTGCCATAGGTAGAGAACTTGACTGTTAACATAAAAAAGCTTAAGGCATAAATGTTGTAACGGATTATTATACCCTTGTACATGTAGAAGGCGAACGATAAGGCATGGAATACTGGAGCATTCTTTCAATTCAAAGAAATACGAGTACTTCATCATCTGGTGAACATAATTAACTTCCTATAAAAAATGGTTCGTTGCCAGCGCCCTGAACGGTAAAAGAAAAGGTTCCTCGATGTTCTTCTCCGCCTCAATGCCCCTCAATTTATAGGTTTCTGACATCCACTAAGGAACCAAACACAAGATGCTACGGTTTACCGGTTATCTTGACATCAAACATAATTTCACACAAAAGTAGCAGGTTTACAATAGTCAACCAAACAGTAAACGGTTAAAATATACCATATGCCTAAGGATAATTCCCTTGCCTCAAGATACACAAAAAACAAGAAAGAAGACAAAGAGAAAGAACTAGGCATTGAAGTACTGGAAGAACTTGAAAACCTGATGACGGAAAAACGATAAAAGGTGCTCAAACCATGGAGCCAATATCCAGATTAAAACGTAAAACGTCTGCTGTCATAGTAAGAAAAGATTGACACGCCTATACCCATTTCTTATCACTTCTCAATCACAAGTAAAAATCAGTCAAAAACGACCGCTTGGACGCTGAAAAAGACGAGTTGTGTAAATAAGTCGAAGATTACACAAATACCCTAAAATCAATCAGGGAGCAAAAAAGTATTAAGATTATAATTCACTCTTGTGCCGTAACAATCATCAACCTGCGTGACGAGGAGAATATTGTCAGCAGCTCAAAACCACTTTATATAGTGTGTTGGAAACGTTCATCTGAGTCTAGGAGATAACGCCTGGGAAGCTATCATTTTAAACATTTTAAATAGCGTTACCTATTGATGATGAAACCTAGTAACTGGAATATGTGTCGAACTTTTAAATAACATTGTGTTAATGGGTATTTATGAAATTTATTTTGAATCATGCCTTACTGTTCTTATTTATCATTTAAAGTTATATTGTATGCATATAACATTTTAAACTAAACGATTTGAAAGCGTTTTGCCCAAGTATTTCCATAGTAGTTGACTATAGGGTAACGAGAGAAAAGGCCACCTGTTAAAAGATCAATTTTTATTATTTGAAAGGATGTTGCACTAGGAATAAGACGTATTGCTTACATACAAAACTGCTTTGTAAGAAGTCATTGTGTTTGTGTTAATAAAATATGATAATTTATTCTTTATTATTTAAATTTGTTTTAAATTCATTACATGAGCGAAACAAACAGCAGTTGATGATATTACAAGTATTTACTGACAGTTTAAACTTATTCACTACCGACGACCAACTAATTGACAGAATGTATTTCTTTATATCTAAAACGTCACTGAATGATATACAGAGGCAATATTTCAACTTCATGCTTAAAATCGTATCGATGTGCAAGTTGCACAACTTTCCCTCATAAAATTCCTTCTGGCACGTAAAATTTTAAAAAGACCAGTCCACCTTTCATTCATCCACTATTGATTTGGGTATGCGCTTCGCGCCATAAAAACTTTCTATTTTAATGGTGCATTTAGTTTAGGAAAGCACAAAGTGTATTTTCACTGAGTACAGCATTATAATATATAGCCTAGGTTGAATTATTGTTCTGTGTAGTTGGTGTTATAGTTCGAAAAACATAAAAGCTCCATAAAACAACCAGAAATGTCGCAGGAACGAAAACTGAAATTGATAAATTGAGTGCGGTTCGCGGATGTGTGTGGTTGTGAATTGCCGACGAACATCAGCGCCGCCAGCGGCCAGAGAGATAACAGTTAACCCATAATTCAACCGCGTTTTGTGTTGTATCCAAAAGTTTTATTATTTTAGCTCAACTACCCCGCTAGTCTTAAAAATTAGTATCGAAGTTTTAAACGAGTTTGAAAAATGTTTAATCGAATGAATTAAGTTTTCGTTTAGTAATGTCAGATGGATGGAAAATTAACTAACCGTAAACCCATAGCACTTATAAATAAATTACAAAAATGATGAATAGAAACTATATGACACATTTCAAATTAAATATAATTACAAACTACTTAACTGCATACTATTTTAAGCTAGATACGCATTTCGATCACAAAATAGTCATCATCAGCAGCTCAGTTTAAAACACTCTAAATAAAACTTAATGTTGTTTAGCAACTCCTTCTAATCATATGTAGATTGCAGCAAATCTTTCGAATACACAAATAAGTAGAGTAGCTTTGAATACCTGAGGTTATTCTCCTCATTGCGCAGGCAGTAATCACCCCAACACAAAGTGAATTAATCGAAGACTACAAACTACTTCGCATGTCTATTTTGACCCTCACAGGGTCATCTTTTTTAACCCTTTCAATACTGTAGGGACATATTGTCCCAGAGAATTTCTAATAATGACTAAAATAATTTAAATGCTTACAAATGCATTGGGATCTGGGATTTTAGTACTGTACGGTCCAAACCTGTCTGCTTTGTTGCTGTTTCCGGTCTGCTTTTTCTTTTCTGTAAAATTTTATCAGTCTAGATGTTGCTAGCAAACAGTAGACACGTGTCACGCTTATTACTAACTGTGTTTTTATATGTGCTGTGCTTGGAATTGCCAAGTAAGCTATTTATAATTTTATGTTACTTATTTAGTGCGCAGCAATAGTTTTTATAAGTTTTTTTATTTACAAAAATAAAAATGGAACTTATACGTCCCAATAGTGTTAATTATTGGGATATTATGTCCCATCAGTATTGAATAACCTATATATTCAAAATTTTCGTTTTAGAATGGATAAACCTTTGTCAGACAAAGAGCTCCAAGATATTGTGGATAACATTGATTTTGAAGAAGAATTAAACCCATTTCAAGACAGTGATGATAGTGATATAGATAAAAACTATGTACAACCACCTAGCGACGATGATTCTTCAAGTAAAGTTGAAGATACTGCATTGACACAAAGTTTGGATGATGCGGTTACTTCTAAAGATGAAGAATTCAACGGCGAAAATGAAAAGGAAAACGAAGTTCCGAATAGTAATTTAGGAGTTGCGTTTGACTGGACTAGAAAAACTGAAAATTTTATACCGAAACATAATATTCCACAAGAAAAATAAACGATTATACTGTGTAACATAACAAACAAGTCTTCAGAAATGGATGCTGTGTTCAAATTATTTCCTAAAAGCTTATTTGCATGTATTGCCCAATGCACCAATCCACGATTAGAAATTGTAGAAAAAACATCTAAAAGAAATATTCAAAAGACATCGAGTGCAGAAATAATGATAGTGCTTGGTTGTTCTCTCATAATGAGTTACAATCGCTTACCAGCATATCTCATGTATTGGTCCAACAGAAAATCTGTATGTAATGATGAAATTAAAAGTGCCATATCTAAGGATAGATGTCAGTTACTTCTATCAAAATTGTAGTTTAATAACCCCGAAAAACCAAAAGACGCTTCCAAGGAGTATTACATAGAAGAAGTATTATCCTGTCTAAAAAACTTTTTTATCTGCTAGAAGTGATAGTACGTATCAATCAATTGACGAGACGATGACAAAATTCAAAGGAAGATCATCAATGAAACAATATGTTCCTATAAAACAAATCAAACAAGGTATAAAACTATGGACAAGATGTGATTCCAAAACTGGGTATGTATACGATACAAATATTTACTCCGGAAAAGAAAATTCCACACAATAAGGCACACTTGGTGAAAGAGTTGTGGAGAAATTAACCAGATCAATTCGAGATACGAACATAGTTTTATGTTTTGACCGATTTTTTCACCTCAATCCATCTTTTACATACACTACCATATGCTGCCGTTGGAACGTGCATAAAGATTAGAAAAAAATGTTCCAAAATTTGAAGGTAAACTGCAGAGAGGAGACAGTGAAATGATGCCATGTAAAAGAGGTATAATTTGCACTCGTTGGCAAGACACTAGAGATTTCTTGGTAGTAAGCAACTATCACAGTGGCAGTATCGGTACTATAGAAAGAAAACAAGAGATGGCAGTAAAAAAGAAATTACTTGTTCCGATTCAATTATGCTTTATAATGAATTTATGGGAGGCGTCGTTAACGCCAATCAAATGATACCACAGTATGTTTCGGATCGAAAAAGCTCCAAATGGTGGCGAAAAGTTTTCTACAAGCTATTCATGACTGCAATATATAATGCACATATAATATACAATGAAACAAGACGTTCAAAACTGCCGGTTATAAACTTTATTATACTAGTAGCAGAAAATATGATAGCCATTGGCAAATCCCAGCTGGGCAAGAAGAAAATAATGAAGAGAGAACGTCCCTGAAATAGAACCAAATTCATGGATAATGTTGGGGATCATCTGCATATTCCGAGAAATTCGAGAAAACGATATGTACGATGTGCTGGTTTCAAAAAAGAAGAGAGGACAAAGATCACTTGCCAAATTTGCACAGTAGCGCTCTGCAATGATTGTTTTGCTAAGTATCATTCTTGATTACCTTGTATATATGCAATAAAAAAGAAATGTTGAATTACAATGATGTTTTCTTTTACTTATTTCTTTTTAGTGCAACATATATTTTATATGCTCCACTATTATACTATCATAAAATACTGTTGAGACACATACGACCCACTCACCAGTACTATTGGAACAATATGTCCCAATTATTATTTTGCAATAATCAATAAATAATAAGATCATTTATTTAAATATTTGTTTTTCCCGTCAAACTGTATTAGCAATAAATATTTTGTGCTGTAAATATTACCTGAATTATTAAAATAAAAAAATCGTATTGAAAGGGTTAATAGCATTAATCTTCAAATTCTGACTGGTTGATGGTCGTCTGTTGGTGTATGAGGCTTGCCATTGGTTGACGTCATGGATCTTGGTTTTTGTTTGATTCGTTGTTATATGCCGTATATCAGTACAACATTTCAAACGGTCGGAAGGTAACGAGTCCTATATTTTCTGGTAAGTGTTACTTGCCACCGCCGTGGGGTGTGCTTGCAGGTCGTGTCTAATGGTCTCGTTCCTGACGAACTGCGGAACGCACGTGATAAGCCGAAAGGTGATACTCTGAAAGGCTGGTAGGCGAGATTTGTTGCCCTTTTTTAGATAGGTATAACATGTCTCGGACACATACCTCAGAATCGGTAGACGGTACGTCTTGAGGTAGGTTGTTTATACATCTTGGATGTTGCAGTTCTATGGCTCATGCCGTCCATCATGAAGATGGTGTCGTCCGTGTTAAGGGCACGTCGAGTATTCTTCTCGGATGGCTAGTCGTTTATGTATGCGTTGTAGAGAGCATGCGATACACATCCGCTCTGTATGACTCTGGCTGGAATCGGGATGTCGTGAAAAAATTCGTTCTCAACAATAACTTGCAACATCCTTTCTTCGATTAGGTAGCTGACTAGAAACGTCAAGTAGCTGGTTTGCACACGGTGAATGGTTCTAAACTTAAAGAGCAGTTCAGTCCAATGTGCCAAACTCTGTTGAAAGCATTTTCAGCATCCAAGGATACGGAGAACTTGGCTTTGTATTGGACTATGTAACATGTACGATTTGGTGTGTCGTAGAGTATTTTTCTCGGAACCCAAACTACTATGTTCATTAAGTGGGGCTGCAGCCACTAGAAAATGGGTTTTTTAAATACCTCCTCTATCGTGTTCTGTAGGGATACAAGCTTATAATTTTTGGATTCATTTCGGTTTTTTCCCGAGTTTGGTGATGAATACCGCTGTAGCTTCTTTCCCGGTCTCAGAGAAGAATTTTAATAGGATCATTCTGTTGTAGATTCGTGCTAGGTATTCTAATCTACAGCTGCTACTTCTCGTCCAATAAAACGACAGCGGAGTATATCGAGTTCCTGGAAGTACTATAGGACGATATCAAAATGAAGAAAAGGCACATTATAACAGCTAGCGATTTTAACGACAAGGCGGCCACATGGGGCTCTCCGCAGACCGACCATAGAGACGAAGCGACTCTAGAATGGATGGCCAGACTCGATTATAATAAATTAATAAAGGTGTGGCTCCGACGTATGTTAAATTAACTGACAGTCAATTGTAGACCTTAGAATGACCACATCATTTCTGGCGGTCATGGTTCAACATTGGCGTGACCTGGAGTGTGAAACTATGATCGACCATAATTACATCTCCTACCAGCTTGAGCAAAAAATGGTAATAAAAGCGACTGCAGAACAAGGTTGGACCCTGGGCAAATTTTATGGCAAGACCTTTAAAAAGGGGTTGCTAGAGGAGTCGTTCTGCAGCCGGGTGGATTACGATCTTGTTATCGATGTCATCACCACGAGCCCGTAGCTAGATCTACTGGTGGACCAATGAGATTTCTAATATGAGATCTAAAGTCAATGCTTACATTTGATTTTCCAATGCTCCACCCAAAGGTACTACATTGTCTGAAGTCAATGCTGCTAAAAGAGCATATTTAAAAAAAAGAAAATGAGTACCTGAAAGCATCGAGCAGGAGATGAAATCTAAAAGGAAGGAGCTATAGGATGCTATTCGGGCTAGTCAAGAAAGATGTTGGCAGGAACTGTGTAGTCAGGTAAACAAGGACACTTGGGGGGCTTTGAGAATAAGACTGTCGTCTAAAAACTAAAACGATTAGCGGATGAGGTGCTTCCATGAGAAGAAACAAAAAAGATCCTTGCATCACTATTCCCACGGTGTGGCGGGGAAGCTGATGCAGAGCAGTTGTGGAAGACGTTGGCGATGTTCCTCTTTTCTCAAGGGAGAAATTATGTAATTCCGCCAAGCAACTCAAGCCCAGGGAAGCTCCTGGTAAGGATGGCATTCCAGTGGAGGTTATCCGGGTTGCGGTTGAAACGGATTAGTACTGGCCGCGATGAACAATATCCTGGTGAAAGGTTGCTTCCCGCAAGAGGCAAAAATGCCAAAGTGGTTTTTATTAAAAAGCCTGGGAAACCACAAGGGATATTTTCCTCTTAACCTCCCATATGCTTAATTAACACGGCCACGAATCTCACCAAGCATATGATCAGAGGCAGACTGAAGAAAGAAATAGAAGAGAAGGGCGTTCTTTCTAGTATGCAATTTGGTTTTAGGGAAGACCGCTTGACTCTGGATGCACTTGAGGAGGTGGTGGGGTTTGCAAAGCAGGCCATGGGGGTACCTGCCGAACACATCAAGTCAGCCTGATTGTAGCGTTGGACCTTCATAATGCTTTCAACACTGCAAAGTGGAGAATAATTTTTAGAACGTTGAGACAACTGGGAATAACGCCGTACCTGATGAGGGTATTGGTACCTATCTTCAGAACAGGTCGCTAACTTTCATCAACAAAAATGGATATGTGTTTACTTTGCCGGTAACCTCTGGTATTCCGCAGGTTTCGGTCCCAAACTCTGGAATGCTGTGTACGATGGTGTCCTGAGATTAGACCTGCCAGGAAACTCAAAGCTGGTCGCGTTTACAGACGACCTATCCACCTATCCCTTGTGACTGCAGCGAATGGCGAGGAAGAATTAGGCGGTATAACAAGGCGTTAGGTATAGACGAAAACTGGATGACATAGAATGGGCTAACCCTAGCGCCGAACAAAACGGAGGTGATATTGATGGCAGGAAAGGGAAGATCGAACCCTTCCGAATTTCAGGTGGGGAGCAGAGGATTAAGTAATTAATCCTTAACAATATGCAAAATATCTTGAAGTTGTATTAGACGGATGACTGTTATAAGAATCGCCTGGATACACAGGCCAATAAAGTCCAGGTGGCTACAAACGGGATCAGCCAGTTAATGGCAAACGTTGCAGATCCACGAGCCAGTAAACGTCAGGGATGGCGGCGGTTACTGACTATATAATGATGTACGCGGCTCCGATTTGGGCTGATTGTATGCGGGCTGACAATAAGAAAAAACTAATCATGGGGGTTCAAAAACAGATGGACTTACGAATTGCAAGTGCATATAAAACTGTGTCTGCGGATGCAGTCATGGTTATTGCGGGGGTTATCCCACTAGACTTGCGGGTGAGAGAACTACAGGATATGAGAGCAATTAATCTCTTCAAGAAGGAGGTGAGAGTGAGGTGGCAGTCAAGGTGGGACAACTCCGCAAACGGAAGATAGACCAAGAAATTGATGACGGGGATTCAGTCGTGGTTTGCAAGGGGGCATGGGGTTTCCACCTCCAGGTTCTCAGCGGCGATGGGTGTTTCTCTGGCTACCTAGAAAAAATTGGCAAGTAATAGGATGATCTTGGTATTGCACATGGTGACAAAGATGATGTAAGCCACACCCTGTTTAAGTGGCAGCGATGGCATATGAGAAAATGTAAGGTGGAGTTATATCTGGGAAAGCAGCTAACTGTCAATAATATAAATTTGATGCTGAAATCACGTCAGCATTGGGAGCGTGTGGAGAGCTACGTGACGTCCGTATTAACCAATAAACAATAAATAGAAAGACGGATGTAAAATAGGTGATATGACTAAATTTCCTATGAGAAAAAATACCATCAAGATCCATGCCCCTCAAGTACCCTGAAGTAATACCCTATGGTGGTTCCAGGATAATTTTTCAAAAGAGGGAAGGAGTTTAGTGGGTAGCCGCAGTTGTTACTCCCGTACCCCCTCGGCAACTGATGACATAAATGCCAGCCGACACTAGGCTATAAAAGCTTCTCAAATTCCATTAAAAAAAAAAGAAATGCGTGTTTGTGCAGGATTTTCCAGAGAGTTCCTGTAACAGTACCATTAGTGTTCGTTGTTTGCCGATTAGGTTGGTTTTTGTTGCAGAGTTCTTTGTCAGCTGCCAACCTCAGACGCGACGTCGTTTTTTTCGCGAATAAGTCTTTTATGTAGAATGGTAAATTGCTTTTTGTGCTGTACTGGCATCTCCATGATCAGACAAGTTGGCGTATGACTGCTGATTCTAGGGCCCCGGGTTTGATTCCCAATACACGCTGATTAAAAAATGTTAAGCGAGTAGTTTTCACCAAAATACGCCTTCGATCGGATGTAGGGTAAAATATTTATTTCGGGTGTGTTGTCACGTGCGCTAAAGATACCGTCTTGCTTGGAATAGCAAGAGTTTGTGGAAATTCAAAATTTCCAGGCAGAAAGATCTTGCATCCTCGGGTGAAGTATCGAAAAGTGAAATGCAGGCTGGTGCTGTGCTGTAGACCTTTTTTAGCAAGTTTCATAGGACAAATGTGAAGTAACTGATTAATTGAGGAAATACTAGTTTTTAGAATAACGATTTTAGTTTTTCCAGAATTTTTTTAACTAGAAATAAAAAATAAGTTTGGGCAAACTAAGCTGCGGGACAGTTGAAGTGATCCACTTATTATAAAAATTATATTTCCTTAACCGTTATCTCAATACTATGAATTTTATCAAATTTACAAAGGATTTCGAATTTATGCAACTAGTCAAGAAGCAGCCAATGCCAACTAAGCACTTATCCGAAAAACAACGCACTCACTTGACCGAGATAGAGGGGGGGAGAGATAGAGAGAGAGCGAGAGAGAGAGAGCGAGAGCGAGAGAGAGAATGAGAGAGGGGGAAAGGGGGAGATGAGAGAGAGCGAGCGAGAGAAAGAGAGAGAGCGAGAGAGAGAGAAAGAGAGAGAGAGAGAGAGAGTTAAAATTGGAAATAGTTAACATAAGATAACTAATTTTGTACAAAATTGGTCTACGTGCACTGATTGCCTTTACTCTTAGATAAGACCTTACAACCAACCCAACAAATGAAACAGCAGAAACAAATACCCAAACAAAAACAGTAATTTATTACAACGAAAGAACAAAGAAATGTAGAATATTCCTTGGAAAAAGGCCAAAAAGTAGAAACGGAAGCAAATCCCACGGAATTATAGACGTAGAAATGCAGAATGATGTTTAAGTCTAGTTTCTCATTTGAAGAAGAAACTGATAGAGTACGGATGATTTTTGAAGACAATGCAATTGATAATGTTGATCTACAAAAAACATACTTGAAAGTGGCACGCACCGTATACAATTTATTGGCTCTCGACTGAATTCGAATGAAGAATGAATTATGATATAAATGTTCTTTTTGCAATAATCGGGAGTATTCTGAATGCAGTGTATGGGCAATTCAAATAATAGTGTCTTTACGTATGACTACCGTCCGTCCTAATTCTAAATCAAATTTGCTAATAATTAGTAAAAATAATCAAAATTAATGTTTAATTCATAGTTTTATTTGTAATTTGTCACAATAAAGTTAAGTAAAACGCGATGAAAGCTTTAATATAAATTTTTTAAACCCCTACTGGTAATGACAGATTGACAGACGACCAGTACGCATTATCCCGAATATGAGCACTATGGTGCATGCTGCAAAATAAACGAAACATTGTATGTTTCACTCAAGATCTAATTGGTTAATGCTATGCAACATAAGTTGCATAAAGGTGCATATACCGTGGGAAATAATCAATAATTTTAAGATACCTACAAGTATTAGTGTGTTGAATTGGGGCGTCAAAAGCTAACAGCAGTTGTTATTGATAGTAGACAGCAACCCTTCCGCAGTATATTGGTTGTTTGTAAAATCTTATTACGAAAAGAAAGCATGTTATCTGGAAGTATTGAGAGTAGTATACGGTTTTATGAAAGATCAAAAGGCATCATAGTTTGACTAGATGTTATCTTTAATATTATTTATCTATTAAGCATAAGTCAAATTTGTTTCTAACTTTTGTTACGTTATGTGCCTCTTATATACTGATATACAAAATACGATTTATTACACCTAAGGTAGTAATTTGTAGTTTTTATACCCAATTTCACCTGATGCTAAAACAGTTTTTCCGGAACTTATGGGCTGGTAATCGGAAATAATCATATACAGAAATGTATAATTAAAATATAATTAATGTATGGAAAGTGAATATCCTATGTAGTCTTTATACTCTATATTTAATTCAAAATAATTATAAACACCTTTTTACACTAATAATGTTAAAATATTCAATAATTAAGAAGCGGCACACTTTAGTAATTTTAAGCTGAATAACGTTTTTTATTAAACGCATTTCATGAACGTTATAATAACGGCATTGTCCATTTCTGTATCTAACTCTTCAATGTTGGTTTTGCAGTTTTCGTACTGTTTTGGCCATTGTATTTTATACCGTATCTAACAAATTATAAATTAAATGACTTTCGTATTGTAGACACATTCTGATTGCTTTATTTACCTTGGAACGATCAACAAAGATAACCAACAGTAATTCACACGTAAGGAAAAACATTCCATTTCAAAAATAATACGATTGTGTTTCCGACTACTTGTTACGTGATAAACTATTTATACCACATAACAATAAGCTTATCGTTAAATTTTGTTAATGTTGCCAGTATTTACTGTTAGAGATCGAAGTAGATTCTTCCACGTTGGGGTCAATATGTCAATACATCGGGCGTTGGTGCCGTACGAATTTACACTCATAAAATATTCTTCTTCGTCCTTTAAGAAGAAGTGTCATCAACAGAGATTTAACAGGATCCTGGAAATCATTACAACCAATAAACAATATTTTGTATTCTTGAAAATTTACAACCATATACGATTCGTTGTATACTTAAGTGCAAAGCTGGCCACTTAACATGAAGTTTTCTAAGAGATCTGTTGATAATAAAATTCTTTTATATACTCAACGAAGTATATTCTTTCAATTTATTGAACCCACTATTACAAAGACAGGTCCTTATCAAGCACAAGCAAATTTATAATTGAACTTGAAAGATAACAAACAAGTATTCTAATACTATTGGTATTTTGCCTTTTGTACATGATATAATAACACCCCGACTTATAAAAAAAACACAAAATACAATTAATTATTCATTAATATTAATAATGACCAACAGATTCAATAAACTATGATGTTTTTTAGCTGTTAATCCTTTCGTAAGTAAATCAGCAGGCATCATATCAGAGGGTACATGCTTTAGCAAAATCAATTTGTTCGTAACTGCCTCGCGAACAAAGTGATGCCTCATATCAATATGTTTGGAGCGCTTATGATATGAAAGGTTATTTGACATGCTTATGGCGCTTCTATTATCACTAAAAAGCGTAATACAATGGTCATTTCCGGTGAGCTCAAAGAACAGATTTTTCAAATATATAGCTTCCTTAGTTGCCTCTGAAATTGCCATGTATTCCGCCTCCGTAGTCGAAAGTGCCACGGTCCTCTGTTTACTGCTCTCCCATGAAATCACCGAGCTGCAAAATTTGAATACGTAGCCTGTATATGATTTTCGGTCTATTAAACTACTGCCCCAATCGGCATCAGCAAAACCAACCAGCTCCGTGTTTTCCCTAGAGAACCTTAAACAGTAGCCTTAAGTAGCTTTTAAATACTTAAGTATACGTTTTGCATATTTCCAGTGAACTTCAGTATGCGACTGATTGAATTGGCTCAAAAAACTTACACTAAACGCAATGTCAGGCCTTGTAAGTACGGCTAAATACATTAAACTCTCTATTAAATTCTGATAGGGTACAGAATCAGTAGCATTCTGATCACCAGGAACAAGCTTTAAATTAGTTTCAATTGGAGTCTTAACTAAATTACAATCTTTCATATTAAACATTTCCAACAATTGATTAATGTAACGTCTTTGGCTTAAACGTAAGACCCCTTTCTTTTTGTTGTAACTAACATCAATTCCTAAACACCTAAATCTTTAATATTAAATTTACTACTTAGTTCCTCCCTTAAGAAATCACTTTCGGTACTATCATTTGAAAAAACGAAAAAATCATCCACATATACTGTAACGACTGTTAGTTTATCGTTCATTCGTTTAATGAACACGCAAGGTTCATACTGAGATTTTTTATATCCTAATTCTAACAAAACCGTGTTGATTCTGTCATTCCAACATTTGGAAGATTGTTTCAAACCATAAATAGCTTTATTAAGCTTTAATACTTTATTTGACTCTTTACATGTAAAACCTTCAGGTATTTTCATGAAAATTTTCTCTTTTAAATAACCATTAAGAAATGCCGTTTTAACGTCGTAATGCTTAATGTCTAAATCTAATTTTACAGCTAGAGCAAATAACAATCTTAAAGTCGAATATCTAACTACAGGTGAAAAAGTTTCCGTATAATCAACACCTGGCTTCTGACTAAAACCCTTAGCAACTAATCGCGCACGATATTTAATCTCACCAACACTATTTACTTTTTTCTTGAACACACACTTACAAGCTACCACGGTAGAATTTTCTTCAATGTCGGCAAGCTCCCAAACGTTGTTCTTCTCAAGCGACTTCAATTCTTCTTCAATAGCGGCATTCTAGAGTGCAGCGTCCGGCCTTGACAAAGCATCTGAAACACTAATCGGATCACTCAATATGACTACGGTCGCTTTGCTAACATAAGATACCGAATCGCTTTTAATGACAGGTTTGTGGGGTCTTTGAGTCCTTTGTAACGGTGCTTGAGGCAAGCTTACATTTATTGACGGTTCATAGTCGCTATCGTCATCACTGCTAAAATCTATAGTGTTTTCCTCTCCTATACTTAGGTTTTCAGTTTTAGTAGCGGTAGGTACTTCCCACACTGAAACTGATGTCGACTCTTCAAACTCACAATCTATAACAATACCTTTTTCTTTAGTATTTTCCATTACAGTCACATCTCGACTGATTATAATTTTTTGTGTGTTTGGGTTGTATAACCTATAACCCTTGACGTGGTCCGCATAACCTACTAAGATGTGCTTTAAAGCTTTAACGTCCCATTTCTGCCTATTTGCTTTAGGAACATGCACGAACGCCGGGCTACCAAATACCCGTAAATGCCCCACTTCTGGCTTTTTACCCGTCCATATTTCAAAAGGGGTTTTTGAAATACCTGAGGCCACAGAGCGATTTTTTAAATAGCACGCGGTGTTGCATGCTTCTGCCCAAAAACATTTACAAGTTTCTGGTCAAAAAGCATACATTTAGTCTTTTCAACAATGGTGCGGTTAAACCTTTCAGCCATCCCGTTTTGTTCTGGTGTATGACTATTAGACGTTTGGTGAATAATCCCATTTCCTTTTAAAAAATTCTTAAAAGCTAAGCTACAGAATTCACCACCGATATCAGTTCTAAGGATCTTAATTTGTTTGCTAGTTTGTTTTTCCACTAATTTTTTATAAACCGTAAACTTTTCAAAAGCTTCAGCTTTGGTTTTCAAAAAATAAATATGACACATCCTACTATAATCATCGATAAATGTCACAAAATAATTGGATCCGGTTATGGAATTCTTTTCCATTGCACCGCAAATGTCACTGTGAATAATTTCCAGCAAATCAGTAGCTCTACTGCCCTTATCTGGAAACGGTAAGCGTGTTTGCTTCGCTTCACAACATACTTCACAATTAGTTGTTAGATCTTTTGGAGATCCTTTGTAAACTAATCCGTTTACAATCGTGGTCATTTTTTAAATAACTTGCGTTTATATGACCCAAACGCCTGTGGCAAAGTCCGCTTGTAATATCAGGTGCTACTAAAAATGCACCCTGCTTGCTTACATCTAATTTATATACATTATTTACTAAATGGGCCGTTCGCACTAATAGATCATTGCTATTGTAAATTTTACAACCAGTTTTATTAAAAAGAACTTTGTTACCATTGTTGATAAGTTGGCCTACAGATAATAAATTTGTAGTAAGACCAGGGACATATTGCACATTCTTTAAAATGATATTAAGCGGTTTTTCCTTTATCATAGTTCTTAGTGCGATATCACCAGCGCATTTAACAGATAATATTGACTTATTAGCTACCATAACTTCTGTTACCTCAGGTTTTCTTTCGTTTCTTACCCAATCCTTTACAGCTGTTAGGTGAAAACTGGTTCCACTATCAATATACCAATCTGTATCTTGAAATTGTCCGTTTGCAAACACTGCGCTTAAAGCAAACACCACAATTATTATGTGCCTTATCAGGACATTGCGATTTGAAATGTCCAGGTTTTCTACACCTAAAACAAATAATGTTACTTCAATCTTTGACCGACTTATTAACATCCCAATTGGACGTTGTCGTACTACCTGAAAATTTATCTTTCGCCTTCTTTGTACGTGGTTTACCTTTAGCAACAAACGCATTTCCTGCATTTATTTTTGTACTGCCGTCGGTATCCATATCAAGCAGCTTAGTTTTATAGAATCTGTGGTGATCGAAATTTCGGAGTGCTCGACTGCCATTATCATAGGTGCAAATCTCGCTGGCAAACCGGCAAGAAGTAACGATCCCACCCATTCTTCGTTTATATCAAAACCAGTACGACGTAGCTTTTGCGAAGTTTCCAAAACTTGATTTATATATGTCTCCATGGATTCGCAATTTTCCAATCGTAAAGATATTAATGTACGTAAGAGTCCAATTTTTCTTGTAAAACCATTGTCAGCATATAGATTTTTTAAGGTTGTCCAAAGGTCAATCGCCGTTTCTGCATTCCTGATGTGCACGTCCACGTACAATGATGGGTCTAGTGTCAGTACCAATTTAGCTTTAGCTTTTGCGATTAGACCGGCATCTTTTTCGGTACCATCTATGCTTTTGGTTAAACCTTCTAGAACAAATACGTTTTCCAGGGCAAACGACCAATCCTCGTAATTTTCGCGGCTCAATAATTTTGGAACACTTGCCAAATAATTAACTGCCATGTTACTACTAACTGTTTTAAAAATATAAACGCGTAATCAAAACGACTGTTAGCACGTGGCCTGGGCCCATAACCTGTTGATAATAAAATTCTTTTATATACTCAACGAAGTATATTCTTTCAATTTATTGAACCAACTATTACAAAGACAGGTCCTTATCAAGCACAAGCAAATTTATAATTGAACTTGAAAGATAACAAACAAGTATTCTAATACTATTGGTATTTTGCCTTTTGTACATAATATAATAACAAGATCATCATCTGACAGATCATGGACCGATCGATGATTACAGCACTCACACAGTTTCTTAACAAATTTGAACCTGCAAATATTTGTCGAATATAAAAATTGTGTATACGTGGTGCTTTGAGGCGTATCTGCAGTTCATTATCGAAGATTCCGTCGACTGAGAGCATGTGCCAAATTTGCAACACACACTTAGAAATATTGCAACTATTAACTGCTTAGTAGTACGTGTATCGTGCGGTAATGATAAGAATTTCAAACTTATAACTGAAGAGATTTCCACGCGATGTCTAAAAATTTGTAACAGCCCGGAATTTTTTAAACGTATATTGAAATATATTAGTTGCATCCTATGGAGGATTATAAATAAATGATATTATAGTGAGGAAATAAAACAACGCGATTATGCAGTTCTAATAGAATATAGCACAAATATTGATCAGTTTGTAACTCAAAAAACCGTAGGAAACAAAATTATTAATTTAAGTAAGACCTTTCGCCATAAGTTGAAAAGGTGAAATAGTAAAAAAGTTAAATTTCAGTTGAAGTCTTCGTACCAACTTTGTAGTGTTATAATCTGTTATTATTTATAGTTGACCAGGAAGAAAATAGACAGGCTCGAGATAATTTGTAACGTTAAATTTGTAAGGTTAGAGAGCGCATGGGTCAGACAAAAATGACAGCTAAGTATAGACCCGCACGAATCACGATTACGTATAAAAGATAAAAGAATTTTAAAAAACCAGACTAACCACAAACGCTAAGAGTGGGTTGATCCACATAGACCAGAAAGTACATCGCCATCGAATTTTTATTTACAATGAAAAAATAGAAATTAAGAACGAAAACAAAACCGAATCCTAGTGCAGTTATGTATGGGGGGCTGCGTGCATGCATGCGTGCGTGTGTGTGAGTCACTGTGTGTGTTTGTGTGTGTGCATGCGTGCGTACTTACGTGAGTGCGTGCGTGTGGATGCGTGTGCGTATGCGTGCGCGTGCGCGTGCGTGCATGCGTGTGTGCGTGCGTGTGTAGTTGCATGTGTGCGCGCGTGTGCGTGTTTGTGCGTGTGTGTGTGTGCGCGCGAGGCGCGCGTACGTGCGTGGGTACGTACCCGCGTACGTACGTGCGTGCGTGTGTGCGTGCGTGCGTGCATGTATACGTGCGTGCGTGTGTGTGTTGGACCGTTTTAGTCGCTTCTAACGTAAGTAAAATATCGTAGCATCTAAAAGTCAAATACTAAGGGGTGCAAAATCGGCATAAGAAACTGGGACCGCGAGGACTAGCAGTAGAACTTAAGATGTTTACGCCGCCAGCAAGAAAGCAAAGCGAAGTCAGGATCATTAGGATTGTCAGGATAGGCAGTTTTTACAAAACAGTGTGTAGTAGTCGTAATACGTGGTTGCGGAGTTGGTAACGATGGTAGGGATAGTAGTGGTGCTTGTGGTAGTTTAGGAAGATAATTATTCGTTAGGTAAAAAGACCGTTTATTTTTAGTAGTAGTTGTAAGAGAGTCAACGTTAGATAAAGGAACAGCTTTGGCTACCAGAGTATCAGCGTTATAAAAAGGAACGGTCTTGACTGTAAGAGTATAAATGTTAGAAAAGGTAGCAGAATCAAATAAAATTTCAGTTACGTGAGATAAAGGAACAGAATCAGGTAGCGTTTCATTAACGTTAGGGAAAGGAATTTTATCAACATTAGAGAAAGGAACAAAATTAGACAGAACATTAGCAATAATAGGAATTACCTTTTCGACAGCAGCAGATAAAGAAACAGAATCAGGTAAAACATCAGCAATAATAGGATTTGCTTCCCCGACAGTGATTTTTTTTCCCCAATACTCTACCCGAAGGTACTACATTGGCCAGGAATGCGAGTTTTTTTACCTAGGAAATTTGAAATTTTGCCGAACCCTTGCTGTTCCAAGCAAGGTAGGGATCTTTAACGTGAGTGAACGAGGGTTTATTTTTGTGAAAAATGTTCTAACATTTTTCAAGCGGACCATGTCGGGATTTAAACCCAGGATCTTGGGCGTAGTAGTCACACACATACCACTACGCCACGGAGCCGCCCTAGCTTCCTCGACAGCAGCAGATCAAAGAACAAGGGCAGAAAAAACTTTCACAACAACAGCAACAGGGTTTATAGATGCAGGTTTACTAACTTTAACAGGACCTTCTCTGTCAGTATTATAGGTTATCATCACTTCAACTACATCTGTTATTGCAGACACTACAAAATTTTTGTTAAGGCACTAGGAACAAACTCTTGAGTTGTTACCTGTAAGTTACTACTTTGAACGATTGTCTCAATTCATGGAAGAGGCACAGAATGCGTATGACACTTTAGATCACCATTCGAATCGCGAAGAACAGAAGACATTTTGTTGCTATTTGGGGTGCTTGGTAAGTAGAAGCGTGGTAGTCATAAAAATATGGACGTTGGGGTTGGGGGGGAGAGGAAACTTGTGTACGGCTCGACCACAATTCCAGCACTAAATGTTCGAGGTTAAAGCTCCACGAGTAATATTCAAAATTTTAGTAATACGGAATTTTGGGGTAAGTGTAAGGGGAGCAGCAACAGGAAGTAATTTGGTCGTAGAAGCGGGTTTGGTTGAGGTAGGATTAGTAAAACTAATTATAGAAGTGGTAATCATAGACGCAGTAGGCGGGTATGCTAAGGAAGGTTCCAACAAATTAGGGGTAGTACTAGAAGGCGGTAGTTTGAAAGTGTCTACAGAATACTTGCTAAATTCTAATCTTTTCCCCAGCGATAGTAATTGTGCAATAGAAGTAATTTCTATTAGTGCTAACGAGGATTGATAATACAGGGTTAAATTGCGCGTCGCATAATCTCCAATTGTTGCGATTCCGATAAGGCAACGGACAGTTTGTATTCTCATGTATAATAATGTGGTAAAGTATGTAAGTCTTTTTTATTAACACACTATATAAGTGCGTGAAATATTTTTTCTAATATTTCAATACACGTTTGACTAATACTGCCAGGTGACAATATTTAATTTGGTTCTCTGAAAAGGTCGGTCGTGATATCGGTGGTCTCTGTGAACAAACACATAAATCAGCAAAATTGCAGAAAAGTGATATCTTATTAATAATTTATTACAGATCATATTTGTCCGCGTGAATAAGCAAACATGCCAAATATCTAAAATATTGCCATGTGAATATTTAAAGATGTGATATATTTGGGAAATTTTTCAATAACTTGCTGTATTTCCTCATAGACTTGTTCGATAATAGGCAGATAATTCGATTTGTCTGGTTATTGACCACAGCAGAAAAAAACTAAAAACCAACTTACTCGGCATTTCCCGGTATCCGAGCGAAGCAAACAGAATGAAACTAATATTATCTGTTTATTAAATGAAACAGACACCTTTAAAAATTTTGTTCAGTATCTTAGCTATTGAGGTTATTATTCTTTCATGAAGTGATTTATATGTTTATGTTTATAAAATTTAATTTTGCACATTTTTTATGATTATGAGTAAGCGTACAATATATATTTTGGATATGTGCAAGCATACACTAAATACTTTAGGTAAATAAGTAAATAGCAATACTTCTTTGGGTTGTAGTCTTTTAGGCTAGATATTTTCAATAAATACTCCGTGTATGTTTGTTGTGGTTTGTTAAGTATTCTTTTTAATTTTCTTGGGAATAAAACCACTTATATTTGTTAAAATGATATTTATTTACGTCTCGATCCATGACCAAGGATCGTTGTCAAAGTAATTATTTTGACATTATTTTGACAACGATCCTAGGTGATGGATTGAAACGTAAATAATGATCATTTTAACAAATATAAGTGGTTTTATTCCCAAGAAAGATTAAAAAGAATAGATATTTTCAAGTTAAAAATCGTTACTTAGTTTGTGATTATGTTTAATGTTGTTTAAATAGTCATGTAATTTCTAAATTAATATCTAGAAATTAGAAGGAGGTCTAAAACAGAAATAAAACCCTTAACATATTGATTTACGTATAACTAATAAAATAATGCGATGAAATTATTACTAACTTGTGCTGTGAGATGGTTCTAATATAGCAATAGGAGGTTATTTACTGTTACTAAGAAATCACACATGTCAAATCTTTTTGTGAAATGGTATCCACCATACACGAGACATTGTTTTTGATATGCATTTTTGTAGATTTTCAGGGGTAAGACAAACAAAATTTCAATATGCCATTTACTAATACATTATTTTAATACTACACATGGTCAATGTATAGCTTTTAAAATATTTCTTTCATAAACACTAGAGATTACAATAGAACATTATACATTAGTTTTGCAAAATAAGCAAGATCAATATTATTTAGAACTGGTAGTGCACTCAAGAACTCTAGCCTGGATTGTAAATCAAAACTTTTTAATGAAGGTGGTTGTAATCAAGCTCCTGTTTCTGATTAGAATTTGATTCAGAATGAACCACTTAAATATCACAACCTATAAAATATAACTTTTAGTAGAAGACTCGAAGCAGCTGAAAGTGAAATATTCGTTCTTCCACCTTATATCGAATTATCATCCAACGCTTCTTGTGCGTTTGAAGGCATTGCAAATATAAGAGATAGTGTAGAATATCCAGTCTAAGTGTTTTTGGGAATACCCATAGTTCAAACCGGGAGTGAGCTGGTTCAAGAAAGAAGCAACAAAGACAATGAAGAGGTGCACAATTCTTATGATGATGCAGTATTAAAGATTCCGACTCTGTTATTGATGATGAAGAAGGTTCGAGTGAGGTTGAGGATGATATTTAATATTGCGCAAAAAGAAAAAATATCAACGACAATAAAGAAGAAGCCAGCGAAAGCGCAGAAAAAAAGCAACAAAGAAAGTCGCAGGAGAAAACAAAGAGAAGCTTTCAAACTTTTAAGAAATACAGGAAAGAAACACGTAGTCCAAAAAGGAAAAACTGCTAGATCCATGAAACCACTAACCGATTGTCGAAATAAGTGCAAAAGTAGATTTCCAGAAAATATTCGACAAGATGTTTTTGAAAAATATTGGGAACTTGGAGACCATAACGCCAGAGTAAATTTTAGATCATCCTTGATTTGTATATTAGAAAGAAGACGGTACGTATAATAACCGAATCAGACAGGTCTTGGAAATTTACGTGTGAGTACGATCTCAGTGTTAATTGTACACGAATGCCAACATGAAAAATAAAGCTTCATAGCTACATTTGGAGAAACAAACGCTTTTGTGAATCAAATCAACAAAACCGACATTTTTCTATGTCTAGTATAGTTGAAGGCGATTAAAGAGGTCAATCTGCGCCATAAAATAAGTGACGTGCGAAGTGTTGAATGATGTTATTCAACACACTCAAAGTTTTCCCTCACACGAAAGCCATTATTGCCGACTAACAAGTTCAAAGAAATATTTACAGTTCGATTTAACCACAGCAAAAATGTACGATGTACATAAAGGTAACCGGGAAAATTATGTATCTATGACCCTTTATGCAAAAAAATTCACGAACTCGGTTTGGCATTTAAAAAGCCACAAAGAGATACCTGCCATACTTCTGACACACTTAAAATAAAACTAGCTTGTGCAAAAGACAAAAAAAGCAGAATTTACTCGTATAACAAATAAGTCATTACAATGCCACTGAAAAAGTCTACAATTCAAAAACCGAAGATAAAGAATTAGGAAAAAGGATCTCTCATTGTCAGCATTTTTCTTTTGATTTACAACAATGTCTTCCTACCCCATGTCTTACAACATCAATAACTTTTTATATAGAACAGTTGTGGACGTATAATCTTACAGTCCACAACCTAAGTACCAATGAAGCAATTTACTATGGATGTGATGGGTCGGTTTGTGGTAGAAGATGTAATGAAATCGTTTCTTGTCTCTATAGATATATTTTGGACTTAACACCTACTGTAACAAAACCTTGCTTCTATTCCGATACCTGCGACGGCCAGAATAAAAACAGTCATGTAGCTGTTATGTTTATGGCTGTTTGAAAGGGAAAAAAAATGTTCTGCAGACCACCGATCACAAGTTTCTAATTAGCGGATACACTCATGATACAGATCATGCTATTATTGAAAAAGCGAAAAAGAAGAAAACCATGGAAATAAATCACCCCTATGACTGGGTGTAGTTAATTAGAAGTTGTAAAAAAACGAACCCATTCAGTGTAAAATTAATGTAATCAAACGATTTCGTAAATTTCGCAAACTTATTAAAGAGATAATTTATCCAGAAAAAATTCTGAAACTGGTGTAAAATTCCTGTGGAAAAATCTTCAGTGGGCCCTATATTCTGCAGATAATATTGGAGCACTCTATTATAAATCGTCTCTTAATGATGAAGAAATGTTTAAATCAAATAATTTTATACGCCGTGGGAAGCAAACATAAAGTCGTGTTAAAATTCGCAATGGGTTTGTATCACTCAATGAACAGAAACAAAAAGGTTATGGGACTATTACATCTTGGGTACAAGCAATTTTAGTTTTTGTATCAAAATTTGCTGGTATTCGATGTTGCTGATGTAGATCCAGGTTTGGTGGAAATTGATCCCGATGTTTATATAGTTTTCACTACTATGACCTTTTTGTATTTTCTGATGCGTCATGTTTTTATTAGTAATAAGCTCTTTTTTAATATATTAAATTAAGCAGGTTTTCTGTCTTGTATTGATTTATGTAATGTGGATCCGTAATACTCCCATGAATATAAAATTTAAATAATAAAAGTGAAAAAGTTTATTGTGTGAATGAAGTGTATTCGATTTGATGTGTTTAATGGAATAAATCACCATGTACGTGGAGCAAATAGTTCAAATATGTTGACTTTTGTGACAATAAATGTAAAATACAAAATGCTAATAACTGGGTAGGTCATTAAAAACATGTTTTCAGAAGCATTTGTCAAATCCAATAAAAATTTTTTAAATTACCCATATTTTAAAAAAAAAAGAACTATTAATTTTTGACTACACATGATTTACCAGATCACTGTACACATTGTTTTGGCTCTTCTGTAAAATTCGTAAAAAGTGACTTATGCTTATTTACTGAGACCAGAGATATTTTGGTGTTCATTTATTGCACAACTATTCTCTGCAGTTGGAAACATATCTATTGGATGGTGCTGAAGTTTAGTTGTGCAAACTTTCTACAATCCTTATTTATTTGCTTTTATTAAGTTACTTATTGAACAACCTGTTTAAATTCCTGATAACTATTATAATTCGTTTAGCATGCTATGTATTATTTTAGTTATATTATTTTTCTAAACTTATTTTCTACACATTATGCTACTTCGCTTTAGACATGAAACAATGCTAATGAACTCGTGAAGGTTATCCTGTATATGGAGAAACTGTTCTACTTGCTGATATGCCTAGAAAATTGTATCGGATGTGTAGTTCTCGAGATTATAGCGTTAAAGATCTGAATGCTTCCATTTATCTAACGGCGGTTTGCTAAATCGCCATCACACTTAAAATTTGTAGGAATTAGTAGATTGACTACAGATTTTAAAAAGTACCGCTATGGCCAAAATAAGTAAGCAACAGTGATGTTTAGGATACCCCCATATGTTAACAGATCATAATCTTTTTGATGGTGTAACGACTTGCTCTCTAGTAAAATGAAGTTATTTGGTGTCTTTTGTTAAGCGGTTAATGACTGAAACTTAGAAATGGATACTGTCCAAAAACATAGTGAAAAGGGATTTTGGTGCAATAATGTTCTGTTAAACCAAACGTACCCTGAAACCGTTAACCTACCGTACAGTGGGATTATAATGGTGTAATTATTTATAAACGAGTACTTCCTTGTTCACGTCGGTAGATTCAAATCTAGCTATCAACAGTTAGATACAGGGATTTGCAACTTGACACGAGGTCATGCCACGGGACAGTGCTACATTTAACGTTACAGTTCTCCTAGCTTTTCTTAAAGGTATTCCCTCAAAACCCATCAGAACTTTCCGAATGACTCTCCCATAAAATTTGTTATCATGAAATCAAACTATTGCCAGTTTTCAAAACGCTAAAGATGGAGAGAAATGATTTCATCTTCTACACCGGTACATATTTTTCTTTTCTACGAAAAGTAAATATTGTACATATTTTCTTTTGATAAAATAACATAACAACCTTTTTTAAATGTAACTTGAAGCATTGCAATATTTTGTGTTATAACTCTGAGTGAGTTCATTTATTTAGTAACTAACTAATTATGCTGGCAAAAAAACGTTAGCTCGTAATCAAATTATGACAGGAACGAATACAGTTTGTTCAAATACGTGAGTAGTTTCTTAAGACCGAGGTCTATAAATAAAAATGCTTTCATTATATTGAGGATACATACGCGTGCGGTAATAATTGTTTTAATTAAACGAATACATCATTTTTCATAAATTCTTCAGAGTAATTATTGTGTAAGTGAACTTATGATCATTTAGGAAGTAAACCGATTTCTTAATTGAATTAATATGTCGGCATCTAGAATGAGTGCAATATTTATATTTCAACAAATAATGTTATGATTAATGTGACATTATCTTATCGTATATTCAAAAACCATTTTAATAAAATTAATAAAAACATTAATTCCCTGAATATTAATGAACCTTATTATATTGGTAATCTTATTATGGCCTATATGTGCGCAAGTTTTTGGTTCAGTAGTCGAAACTGTGTGGCATTTAACGGAACGCTATATCTCTTTCCACAACCCCTCTCTACATTAAAAATGAAATCTTTCTATACGATATTCACTTATATACCATAAATGCACAAACGTGTATAGTGTACAAACAAAGAAATAAGATCACTTCCACTTATCGTCAACAACGTGATTTATAGCCTCCGTACGATCGCTTACGATCAGGATATTCTTCCTAACGTCACAATGAATGTCGTGCATCTTGCATCTAAGTTTTTCGACATAGTTCTCACCCACTATGTCATTTCTGGATTTACCCCCAAACTCAAGATCACGCGATAAACGTATCTTGTGTCGCAGCATAGAACATACAAATGTCTGTTCAGTGCTTTCATTAACCGAAGACCGATAGACCAATAAAGATACATGTATATATTGGTTCCAGTCTCTCTAATGTTGATACATCACCTTGGAAAAGTACTTGCTAAAGGTACAGTTCGTACGCTCTACCATACCATTCGATTGTGGATGCAATGGTGTTATTCAAGTCTTTCTCATCCCCAGCAACCAGCAAACTCTTCGGAATAACGCTCTGATCGACGTGCTGCTCCATAAGAACACCAAAACTGCATAACAGTTTCTTTACTAGCAAGTCAGCGACGGTTACTGCTTCTAGATTTGGTAAAGCATACACTTCGGTCCACTTCGTAAAATAGTTCATAACCACCAAGATATAGTTATTCCTAGAATCGGTCTCTCGAAATAGTCCAGTAATATCGATTGTCACTCTCTAAAAGGGGGTTCCAGATTATATCGCCTCATTGAGCCTTTCGGTTTCTCAATGGTTCACAAAGCAGACACTTGCGGAACCATTATTTAACATCGTACTTCCAGCCTACTCAGTAAAATCTTGCTCAAACGTGTTTCACAGTCTTCTTAGCGCCAAAGTGTCCTCTCGAGGTTCCATTCAGTAGATGTCCTAAAACTCCCGATACTTGGCTTTTAGGAAACATCATGTGAAGTGTACTCACGGATCCATCCCCATTTTGCAAAGCTCGCTCAAGGATCTCTTTTTCCACCTCAAGGAATCCCGTTGCGCCCAGTGCGACTTCAGAGTACTATCCAACGGACTAACATCCTGCTAAGATGTGAATTGTCCTCTGGCTATCCAACCGACAATGACACCTAAATTTTTGTTATTCTCATCTTCGGTTCGCAACTGTAGGGGCTGCCAATCGTCGTAGATTACTGTACTCCAAAAACAAGATCACATTTTACACGCACAACATGGACGACCACTTTCGGCGCAAAATCTGTGTAGGTCGGCTTCACAATCGTTCCGTGACCCCCTCTATTACTTTCAGCAAATTGTGTTCTTTGTTGAACCATTTACAACAATTCTGCATGTGCCTACATCCGCAGTTTTGACATCCTAACCCCTCTGCTGGTCACGCAGTACCTGTCGAATCACCTCCTCCAAGCTCTCTTGGCTTCGCTTAATTCCAGAGCTTCCTACCTTTCCACGACATAAATGCGCCTTTTACTTTATCGTCTCGAAGCCTAACGCATGATCCAACGCATCATGTGAAATCTTTGGTTGGGGCAGCCATAGTGCTTGCTCAATCTCCTCTCGCGTATTCCATCAATGAAGGTCAGCACTGCCACCCGTTCTAGGAATATATTCAGTGCTGTCGGATAGGCTAGTCTTGTCACGCGATCAATATCTACTTCAAACCCTTGAAAATTTATTTAGCCTTTTGGTAACAGTTTCGCACTAGAGCGAGTTACACTTGTTGCAGATGTTGTACCTCATTTCTAACCTTGATATTAAGGCTTCATAGTTTTTTGATCATGGTCTGGTATGGCTTGCAAAATGCTCAAGGTCTCACCTCGTAATGCGCTAACCAACGCGGTTGTCCTTACACCTGCGGTTAGCTATTGCGGCAGCCTCGAATTCTTTGAAATACGCCAGCCAAGATGTCTTCTTCTCATCAAATGTAGGAATGTAGGTGGTTTTATCCTGAACATTGACATCGCTTCTCTTTCTCCGACATTTTTTAATGTCGACTAAACGACGCGGCTTTACAATATTAACATCATAAGAGCCATAAACGACAGCAATTCGCTATTACGACAGGGAGTTTAAGAACAAGTGAGCGGATATATGTTGCGAGCGGGGGATTATTGATTTCAATATGTTATTGAAATGTTTGGTCATTCGTAATAATTATACAAATGTGATATAGTTTAGTGTACATTAATGCGTTTATAGCAGCTAGTGAAAGATATTCGAATATACCAAAAACTTCAACATAATATTCTAAATGTACTAAATTCAATAAAAATATTTTTATACCGTTCATTCTTGAATTGTACTCCTTCATCCTAGAATAACAACTGGGTTTCTTACAAAGTTTTGTGCCTTATTCTCTACTAAGGAAATAATAAAATAATTTGTTGAAAGTGGAAAATACCAAACTTTCCTACAAAGATTCTGCTTTTCTGTTAAAAATGTTTGCTTAAAGTTATGAACTTTTGAGTATTCTCTTAAACTGAATTATAAAAAAGAAACTTGTAAGGAACTGCTGATGTGACAGCGCCCATCGAAGGAATAGCTTGTTTTCTACTAAACATTTGACTGTACATATTAGTTATATTAATATAATCAGAACTTCAACATTTCTGCACTAAGATCTAACAAAATGATTTTAAAGACTGCAATAGTGAAAGCACTTGTCTGAAGTTACGCCACGCCGCATTCTTATAGAAAGTCATTTGTGCATGGTAGGTGTCTATTTGCGCAGAGATCCCAACCGTGTGTCGTTCGTTAAGTTTGAACGGAGAAAAATTTCTTGGAAAACGACGTATTCTCAGCAGAATATTTGGTATATTTCTTAAACAAGATTATTCTAATGTACTGTTGATTAACATGCTCATTATATTATGTAATACCTGTTTAATGTGATCTAGAACTGGCTTCAAAATAATTTTGTTACTTTTAAGCTATTGGTCCAGTGGTAAAAGTATGATCGAAGATTTCGTTAATTAGTGAGCAGCAGATTAGAGAGCAAAAAAATTAAAACCTGTATAATGCTTTACTGGCTAATTTTACTTAGAAGGTATTGTTTACTGTAAAAACCTCCTCTATTAATCCATTCTGAAATATGGAAAAAAGTATATATTTTGCATTTTTTCATATACAAAAAGGTTGGAAGGTTTTAGTTCAACGTAATGTTTTAAACAATTTATAAAATAGTTTACAATTCTAGATATTCAAATCAGATACTTTATATATATATATATATATATATATATATATATATATATACTACTCAAATTATTATTTTTATTTATTATTATTTTTTAATTACATCAAATTACATCAAATAATTTTAATCACCGTGTATAAGGAATTTTATTAGATAATACGCGTTATTAAAACCGTGAAGCATAAAAATTCATTCGTTTCATTAAAAATAAGGAGTTAAATTATTTACTAGACGCTTTATATAAAAGAAGCAGAATTAAAATGCTCAATTTTAATGTAGTTTAATTATTCAAGTAAAGAATCAAATAGAAATTACGTGCAAAATTTATATTAATTAACTCAATTTTAAGTAATCGGTATTAAACAAAATGTACAAATAATAATTAATATTTAATTAGGATTCACTAAAAATTAAAGGGTAAAAGTCAACGCCATTCATTATTGTTTTAATTGGAGTTAATTGAACCGTTAGTAACATATAATATGCATAAAAGCATGTAAAAACCCAATAGTATTCAAATCGTAGAAGTGTTATTTAGAAGTATTACGTTTGAACACCTGCGTATTTTTAAAAGTCATGTTCTGCTTAAATTTTGTAGATAACAAATCGTTACAGAGAATGTTGGAGAAACCGTCGCTTAATATTCACGGAAAATGATAATAAAGTGGGTTATTTAACAATCCACGTGGACTGAAATAACTGATAATAAAGGATATCGATTTGTACCACTTAGAACAGGGTAGATAGAGACGGATAATATGCGCAAGACAGAGACATATAGTAAAAGGCGTGATTTGAGCAACGTCACGAGGTTGCGATTGGTTGAAAATCAGATGCAGATATGAGGTGTAAACGTAACGATTTCGATACAAAATTAATTAGTTATTCTCGGACGTGGTTGCGTGCCGTATGGAAAATTTCTCAGATTTTCAACTGGCGCGTGTGCAAAGTGTATAGAATCGCGTGCCCAACTATCGAAAAGGGAATGTAGAATGCGAA